>CAUYLG010011701.1:0-74110 GCA_963573385.1 Cacajao melanocephalus | reverse complement strand
ACATTTAGGGGATTCCGTAAATCATCTCCTGGGCAGAGAGGAGAGTGTGGGTCTCCGGACATTCCCAGGGCCAGAGGCCACATTGTGGATATATTGTCACTTTGACTGTTACTTAAGTGGCTTACAGAAGTCAAGATAAGTCTTAGTTTGTAAATCATCTGGGTTGTAGTAGAAATAACAGATCTTAGTTATTTATTACAGGGCGCAGGGGCCATGATGGAATTAGCTTGGGCTGTTTATTCTAGTCACTACCGGTAAGCAAAGGCTAGTAATTTTGGCAGTTACTGATAAGGAAGGTATGCTGCCTTTGCAGAGAAAGGCTAGCAGTTTTATTTACAGAAGCCAGGGCCAGCAGTTATTGTGAGGAGAATGGGGCAGCCGTTACAACTTATTTTAAAACACAACTTTGTCTTTTATAAAATAGTGCTGTTCAGGCTCTAACTTGAGGCCAGCTATATAGCACACTAGATTTATGTCTCCAGAAAACTCCCTATGAAAAGATTGTTTTACTAAGTAATAAGGAGATGCAATTTCTAGGAGACATTTCCATAGGTTTCCCTGTTATTTTAAGTGGAGATAACTGGAATTTACCAAAGGAGTAAATCTTTTGTTTAGCAAAGCCAATGGAAGGGATTTTGGCCAAGGAATTTTAAAAGCCTCAGTTAATTTTGCCAGTTGAGTTTTTATTATTCCGTTTGTGCATTCTACTCACCCAGATGATGGGGAGTAATAGGCACAATGGAAATGCTGAAAAATAGGCCAGATGCTGCATGCTGATTGAATTCTCTCTCCAGTGAAGTGGGTATCTCTGTTGCTATGAAGTTCCAATGAAATGCCCAGACTGGAATAACTTTTTCTACAATAATTTTTACGGTTAAGGCTATTGCTCTTCTTCATGGAAATGCCTCTACCCAATAAGAAAACATGCACATAATTACCAGGATATGTTTGTAGCCTTATGAAAGTGGCAATTAGAAAAAATCTAGTTACTGTATTTCAGTCTTTGGGAACTAAGTAATGCTTTTCCTGGATTATATTTTGGGCAAATATGACCGGTTGTATACCTTATGAGCTATAGTTGGAAAAGGTTTCTAGTAATACTATTTTTCCCAGGCAACCATTTTGGCAGGACTCCAGTAAGTAAGATCATGCACATATGTTAAAAAGGATAACTGTAGGCCAGGGGCTGTGGCTTGCACCTGTAATCCTCACACTTTGGAAGGCTGAGGCAGGAGAATTGCTCGAGGTCAGGAGTTTGAGACAAGCCTGGGCAACATGGTGAGACTTCATATCTAAAAAACATTTAAAAATTAGCCAATCATGGTGGCATGTTCCACCTACTCAGGCCAGTGAGGTGAGAGGATAGCTTGAGCCCAGGAACTCAAGGCTACAGTGAGCCATGTTCATGCCACTGCATTCCAGGCTGGGTGACAGACTGAAACCCTGTCTTGAAAAAAATTGATTGTAATTCAGTAAGAATTACTGGGTGAGTCGTTTCACCTGTACCATTCTTCATCTTTTGATGAATATTTTCCCCCTTTTGTGTCCCAAACTTTTTGTGTTGATTTTGGGACTCTGGATTGAGTTAATTTTATGTCAATTTCAAGTGCTTCCTTAAAAATTAATACAGGTCAATTTTCCTGTGTTGATGTGTTTAGAACTGCTCTCTTTGTGACCTTATCAGATCACTAATTTCCTCTGCATTCTGGAGTATCTTTTTTGGAATGACCTGGAATTTTAATAATGGCCGATGATTTTGGCAATAATATGACTTCTAGTAGTTGTGAAATAAGATGTCCATTTTTTGTGGATTGACCTGAAGAGGCTGATAATCCTCTTTGTATCTATAACATTTCAAAATCATGGGCTACTCCAAAAATATATCTACTGTCTGTATAAATACTAGTGAATATATTTTTCTGCCAATTGACAAAACCTAATTAATATTATTAATTCTACTTGTTGAGCTCAAGTGACTTTTAGAAGATAGGCACTTCCTATTTCTTCAGTTGAAAACACTTTAGTTTATCCAGCCCTGTAGAATCCAAATTAATCCATTAAGTAAGGTCCATTTACAAGCCAAACAACAACATCAGTATTTGCAAGGGATGTATCTCATAGATGTGACCTGGGGAAAAGATATTGATCAATTAGGGCTATGCCATCACATGGGAGCTCATCTTAAAACAAAGGCAAAAGAGTTGCAGGGTTTACATTGTTACGCCTAGAGATGGTGATACAAGGAGCTGAAAGAAGAAGGACCTCATGTGAAGCTAGTCTTGGAACTGAGTAATACTGAATATGGTGTGAGTTCAGCAGTGCCTCCATAGAATGAGGGATGACAATAGTGAGGGGTGTTCCCATTCCAATGTCTTCAGTTGCCTTAACAGAGCACTAGCTGTTATGGCTTGCCGGCAATGTGGCCATTCTCTTGCTACAGAGTCTAATTATTGGCTGTAATACCCCCAAGTCTATTTTGATCTCCACGTTTTTGAGTTAGAATCTCTAAAGCATTTCCATCACTTTGGTGTTTGAATGCTGAAAATGGAAGTTTATGTAATAATTTGGATGTACCAAAGTCGAGGCTTTAGCAAAGTCATTTTTTATCATTTCTAATGTTATTTGATTTTCTTCTGTCTTGTCTAGAAGGTCTGTAATGTCCAGTTAGAAGAGACTGTATAAGGACTGGGCCTTTGAAGAAAAGTTGGGGATCCTATTTCTACAATATCCTGTCAGCCCCCAAAACCCTCTCAATGGCTTCTTGCTTCTCAGTGGTGGAACAGCTAGAATTCCTGTCAACCTATCTGGATTAATAGAAAGTCCTTCCTTGACTGTTACATGGTGTGTTAGTCTGTTTTCACACTGCTATAAAGAACTGTCTGAGACTGGGTAATTTATGAAGCAAAGAGGTTTAATTGACTCACAGTTCCACAGGCGTATAGGAAACATGGCTGGGAGGCCTCAGGAAACTTACAATCATGGTGGGTGAAGGGAAAGCAAGCATGTCTTACCACGGTGGAGCAGAAGAGAGAGAGCGAAGGGGCAAGTGCCAAACACTTTTAAACAACCGGATCTATGAGACTCACTCACTATCACAAGAACAGGGGGAAGTCCGCACCCATGATTCAATCACCTCCCATCAGGCCTCTCCCCCAACAATGGGGATTACAATTCAACTTGAGATTTGGGTGGGGAAGCTGAGCCAAACCTTATCAGATGGCCTAGTACTTTACTTGTTTTTGACAAAATTGAAGTTTTTCTTTATAAACCTTATGACCTTTTAGGGCCAATTGTTGTACATGAAAGCCCATTGTTCTTTAAACAAGGAAGTAAATCGGCTACATATCGTATTAAGACAGACTTCTCAATGAAGTCAATGTCTGAGTGGTCTGTTTTTAATATTTGTAAAAAGTAAGTCAGGCTTTTAGTTTATCCTTGGGGGCTGACTGTCCAGGTATATGTCCCAGATGAAGTTAAAGAGAAAATAGCTGTCTTTATCTAAAGGAATATTGAAGAATACACTACATAAATCTATGACTGGCTGGGTGCGGTGGCTCATGCCTGTAATCCCAGCACTTTGGGAGGCTGAGGTGGACGGATCACAAGGTCAGGATATTGAGACCAGTTTGGCTAACATGGTGAAACCCCATCTCTACTAAAAATGCAAAAAATTAGCTGGGTGTGGTGGCATGCACCTGTAATCTCAGATACTTGGGAGGCTGAGGCAGGAGAATCGCTTGAATCTGGGAGGTGGAAGTTGCAGTGAGCTGAGATCGTGCCACTGCACTCCAGCATGGTGACAAAGTGAGACTCCATCTCAAAAAAAAAAAAAAAAGTAAAAGAAAAGAAAATCTATGACTGAAAAATTCTGCATTAGATGAGATGGCTGTGAGTAGTGTGTGAGGATCAGGCACAACTGGATGCCATGGAATTACTATGTTGTTTATTGCTCTCAAATCCTGTCCAAACCTCCATCCTCTACCATTAGGTTTTCTTACCAGGAAAATTGATGCATTACAAGGACTCGTACAGAGCGTGATCAGCACTCTTTCTATGTAATCTAAGATTATAAGGTTTTTTTTTTTTCCTTCTAGGGCTTCAGTTCTCAAGAGATAGTGTCTGCTATTTGGAAGCCATTTCCAATGAGTCGACTTAAATTTTTATTGAAGTAACAAACAATATTGTCCTGTATCAATGCAAGACTTTGACCACAATTGATCAGGTATTGCCTTATTGCATTTTGTAATTCATCACTTAATAAGTCGATGTCTTTCATGGCAAGATGGATCTCAATTGGATTAGATTTTGAAAAAAATTCTTTTTCTATATTTTTTTGAGACAGACTCTTACTCTGTCACCCAGGCTGGAGTGCAGTGGCATTATCTCCACTCACTGCAACGTTTACCTCCCAGGTTCAAGCAGTTTTCCTGCCTCAGCCTCTCGAGTAGCTGGGACTACAGGCACATACCACCATGCCTGGATAATTTTTGTCTTTTTCGTAGAGATGGTGTTTCACCATGTTGGCCAGGTTGGTCTCAAACGCCTGACCTAAAGTGATCCACCCACTTGGGCCTCCAAAAGTGCTAGGATTACAGGCACGAGCCACTACTCTTCACTGATTGTCTGTTAATTCTGTTTTATCATGTATAGCATTTAATTCTAAATATATTTGATCTTTCTAGGAGAAAGAAATATGGGTATTGTATAGTTCTAAGAAATTTTCTTATTAGATGGATGAAAGCTACGGAAACCAAAAGTAAAACATGTGTCCCTTGTAAGGGACCTGGTTGAAAAGTTACAGGTTGAGACTTACGTGCTGATACAGGAGTATTTATAGCACCCACCATTTGGACCAAGTGTTTACTCTGAGGAATGGGACCTTGTAGTAAGGTGGGAGGAATTAGAGATAATGTTTGGAACCCAGGAGGGGCCTTGCCAAGGGCTCCTGCAAACTTTGGCAAAAGTCAGTTGGATAAAAACAGTCCTGCTGGTACCAGGCATTGATTGACAAAGCAGCAGGGGTCAAGGCAAGATTCACTTTGGGTCCCTTCTTGGGTAGCCAGATATGTCAACCTGAAATAATATAAGAAAAAGGGTCAGAATCCAGTTTTAAAGAGTTTATTCAAGTGAAAAGCTGGGAATGGTCGTTCTGGGACTCATAGACTCTAGAAAAAAAAAAAAACGGTGTAGAGGGAAGGGGTCTTCCTTGGTGCCCTTCAGTCATTTACAACATTTTACAAAACAATGCAGGTAAGGAAGAAGGCTTAATCTATTATCAGAGAAACAAAGGTTACAGCTACCTGTCATGTGACTCAGATACCGTAATCACATCCCTTTAAGGCTCAAACGTAAGTTAGGGTTTCAACAGCTTAGATTTACTTATTTTCACATTACCATAGGGTAGAACATAGGCCTAAAACCCCTATAAGCCTATTGTTGAAGCTGGCCTTGCAAACTGGACAGTTTGGTGGTTTTGATCAGACTTCTGTCTATTTAGACAAATTTTGCTGTAAGTCTCCAAAATAAAACTGGATGAGGTTTCCCTCTCATCTTATTTTATATCCTTGAGAGTTTGAGTCGTGAGAAAGTGCTTTCTTTTGGTCTCTGCCATATGAGAGGCGTGATGTTCTGCTCACAGTCAGTGGCCAGACTAAACAAATTAGAAACCTCAAGAAAAGTAATATTTTAAGCAGCACACTCTTTGTTCCAAACCAGTCAAGCTTCAGGATAGGTTGTCATAAGTAGTCCCATCTTTAAGTGGTCTCAACCCTCGTTGCCTGGTCAATCCTTGGGAGGTTCGATCCTAGGAGGGCCTATCTGGTGACTGGCAGCCCCCGAGAAATTAGTGAGATATTCAAAGCAATGAATTCATAGGTTTGTGATGACTGGTGGCCCCCCACAAATTTGTGAGATACCCAGAGCAACATAAGCACAAACACTATCCTTAACTGTCTTTAGCTACAAGAATCATTTGCTATCTCAGTCTATTCCTGGGAATAAATTCTAGGGGCTCATGGGGACTGAATCTTCTATGCTCTCTCCAGGAACACCTCATATTCCAAAAGGAAATCATTGGACTAGACATTTTCTTTCAAACTATTATAATCTATTCTGCTGTAAATATCCATATTCCATTTGAGAGACTGATGAATACAGTGTTTTAGAATTGAAAAAGTATAGCTGGCCAGGTGTAGTGACTCATGCCTGTAATCCCAGCACTTTGGGAGACCAAGGCAGGTGGATCACTTGAGGTCAGGAATTCGAGACGACCCTGGCCAGCAATGTGAAACCCCGTCTCTACTAAAAGTACAAAAATTAGTCGGGCATGGTGGTACGTGACTGTAGTCCCAAGCTACTTGGGAGGCTGAGGCATGAGAATTGCTTGAACTCAGGAGGCAGAGGTTGTAGTGAGCTGAGATGGTGCCACTGCACTCCAGTGTGGGTGACAGAGTAAAACCCTGTTTCAAAAAAAAAAGAAAAAAGAAAAAGAAAAAGTGCATCTTTAAAAGTAGTACATACTAACTCTAAGGAGGCAGTGAGGCATGTGAAGAAAGAGCCAAGACTGGGTTCACACAGTAACTTCGCTCCATAAGCTCTGGATTGTGGGCAAGTGTTTTCATCTTCCCGTGAGTCATGTTCACCATCTATAAATCCCAAGGCAATCTAGCATAGTGTTAGAGTCCCCAGGATTTAGAATTTAGAGTCAGTTTAGGCTCAAAACTTAGCTCCTTTGCTGGTTTGACATTGGCAAAACTTTGCTTCTACACCTGAGTGTACATCACAGGGTTACCTAATTCCTACTGTGAGGCTCTTTTGCACCAGATCATGACACAATTGCCAGCTCGGGACAATGAGTTCCCTTTGTGCCCAGCACACACATACACACATGCACACACGCAGCACACTGTCTTTCCCACAGACGCTTTTACTTTTCTTCTCTAATTGTTGGAGGGCTTGCCTACTGATAAGAGAGAGAATGGGGACTCTCAACATCCAATGAGAAGTCATGAGACTTCTGGCCCTTAGTCTTCATGTACCTACAATCTGAATGGTCATCCTTGGTTCCTGTCTGCATGACCTCATCAGGACCAGAGATTGCTGTGTTCCTTTACTTCTCTGAAATACTACAAAGGGCTCCACTCACCTAAAAACACTACACATTCACTTCCTCCTGGGAGTCTTTCTGCCTCCCTGGGGCTCCACCCAAAAAGCTTACAGCAGCCCTCCCTGTCGGGGTGGACCATGGCTGGGAACTGGGTGAGGTCGACAGGATACGGATCTTTTTCAGACTCTTGCTCTCTGACAGGGTTGTCCAGGGCAGAGAATACAGCCATGGGTTCTTAGTTTCTATTTCTGGTTGGGCTGGTAAAGCCCCTTCCTTATCCCTCTTTTCTGCTCATCGCAAGAGACATAAAGTAAAAACCATGGCTTCAGGCTGCTAAAAGCCTAAAATGAAACAAAACAGAACAGTGACAACCACAAAATAAGGTGGGTTGGGCAAGCTTGCTGGCTTCCCTCATACAACTCCCCTCCTCCTCCTCTGGCCCAGGACATATTTGTCTGGTTCTTGGGGGCAGAAAAGCCCAGCTACTAAATAAACATGTGTTTTCCCCAATCATTTTCCCAAAACTTTAGTTCTTTGCTTTTTCCCCTAAAAAGGCTAGGATTTTGAAATGCTTCCCACTCCAACTTTCTGCTTTTCTTTCCTTGGGAAAATGAATAAAATGCTCTGGCTGTCTGAATCAGGCGTAGACCAGAAGACACAAGAACATGTTACAGAAAAAAATACCAGTTAAAATTTTATAATATGCCATATAAAAATTTAATAAGTAGTAAGAAAAGAAAAATAGCTCAGAGCAGCCTACGCTATGTGCGGTCTGCAAAAGCCTCAGAGAGTCTTTGCAGACCTTTGGAAAGGCTCAGAGAGACACGAACATGGGTCTTCTGTCACGACCCCCACCTGGGGCAATTGTTTATTTTGTTCCTGACTTGAGGGCTCACCATTATCTTCATGCTTCCGGAATAAGTGTTACAAAGAACAATGCATAGCCAATCAACAGCTTGTGCTATTTAATGCAAATTCTTGGTAAACAACTTAGAAATTGCTTCTTTTTTTTTTCCTTTGAAAACCTGCTTGTAACTGCTGCTTATCTGAGTGTATGTTCAGGGCAACTTGAATTTATGTTTCTGGGCTGCAGTTCTCAAACTTGGCCCAAATAAGCTCTCTACTTATATTAATTTAGCCTCAGATTTTTTTCCTTTATGTCAACAGTAATTTATGTAAAACTCTTGGCACAGTGGCAGATGCATGGTAAACACTAATAAATAGTGACCGCAATTATTACTCTCTGCTCCATAATATTTTTTTAAGGATTAACACAGGCAAAATGCCTGACACATAATAGGTGTTGAGTGAATGCCACCCATCCTATCAAAGAGAAATGATTTTGAGCTCAATGTCAAGAATATGTTAATAAATATATTATTTAAAAATAGTAAATATCTGTATATATATTCATAAACATTGATAAATATATAGTTTTTAAATGAGGAAATTTACTGGCAATAACTTTCTTAAAAGCTTTGAGAATGTTTCTTACCTTTGCTATTTTTAACCCCCTATAAACTACATCCTATGCTAACTAGAGGTACACACTTTGATTTTCCTGGCCTTCATACTCTGCAAGATAAAAATCAGCAAAAATAACCATTAAACCTTTAGAAAAACACATGCCGTATGACACTGCCCATTAAATCATCAATATATTTGACTGAATAGAATTCTTTGTTTTGTCTAAATCTAGTGGTAGAAAAACATGAAAAGCAGAATTATAGATGGGGCTGTGGTGATGGTAGGTTCAGACACTCAGGCTTCTACACATGTGTATTAGTTCGTTCTTGCATTGCTAAAAACACCTGAGACTGAGTAATTTATAAGAAAAGAAGTTTAATCGGCTCATGGTTCTGCAGGCTGTACAGGAAGCATGGCAGCATCTGCTCCTGGTGAGGCCTCAGGAAGCTTCCAATCATCGTGGAAGCCAAAGGAGGAGCAGGCACATCCCATGGCTAAAGCAGGAGCAAAAGAGCGAGGAGGGAGGGGCCACACACTTTTAAATGACGAGATCTCACGAGAACTCACTATCCTGAGGACAGTACCAAGAACATGGTGCTAAACCATTCATAAGAAATCTGCCCCTGCTGATCCAATCAGCTTCCACCAGGCCCCACCACCAACATTAGGGATGACGTTTCAATGTGAGATTTGGTGGGGACACAGATCCAAACCATATCAACATATGCCAGAAAAATAGGAAAATGAATCAGGCTTCTAGGATATTGTCCTAGGTCTTCCTCCTGGTTTTACCTTCAGGTGTAACCATAGAGAATGCATTACTCTTCCTAACAAGTGCAAGCCTTGAGGCCCATCCTGTCATGATAGAGCTGCATTAAAGACTTCCCCTGAGCCGGGCGTGGTGTCTCATGCCTGTAATCCTAGCACTTTGGGAGGTCGAGGTGGGTGGATCACCTGAGGTCAGGAGTTCAAGATCAGCCTGGCCGTCATGGTAAAACCCCATCTTTAAAAAGAAAAAAAAAAAAAAAGACCTCCCCTGAGCCGGGTGCAGTGGCCCATGCCTGTAATCCCAGCAGTTTGGGAGGCTGAGGTGGGCAGATCACGAGGTCAAGAGATAGAGACCATCCTGGCCAACATGGTGAAACCTCATCTCTACTAAAAATACAAAAATTAGCCGGACGTGGTGGCATGCACCTGTAGTCCCAGCTGCTCAGGAGGCTGAGGGGGAAGGATCACTTGAACCTAGGAGGTGGAGGTTGCAGTGAGCCGAGACTGTGCCACTGTGCTCCAGCCTGGCGACAGAGCAAGACTATGTCTCAGAAAAAAAAAAAAAAAGACCTCCCCTGAACCTCGCATCATTGAATCAACTGTCTCCTCTCCTACTCGATAATTCCCAGCAGCATAAATACATGTTGATCTCTCAGTTTGCAGCACACACACTCACAGACACTCATGCACACAGTGGCCTCTTAATTCCCTATCTTCCTCTAGCTATTGCCTCATTTCTCTACTCCCTTGCAGAAGAAAACTTTTGAGAACTGTCTAGGAACACTGCCTCTACCACCTCAGCAAACATCGTCTCTTTAGCCCATTCCAATCTGTCTTCTGCCATCAACACTGAAATAAAACCACTTTGTCATCTTGCAGATGAATTCTATTTGCCACAGTCATTGGGTACTTTCCTATCCTCATCGTCACCTCCCAGCAGCATTTGACAGAGTGGCTGCTTTCCTCTTCTTGAAATGCTCTCCTTCTTGGAATCTGTGGCGTGACAGTCTAATGTCCTCCTCAACAGGCTTCCCCTCCTCAGGGCTCAGTTTAGGGTTCTCCTCTTTCATGAGTACTTGCTGTGGATAATCTCATTCATTTTAATGGCTTTAAATACACTCCATCTGCTGACTGTTTCCAAATTTACATACTCACATATCCATTAGCCTGCTTGCCATCTCAGTTTGGATGTCCAATAAGTATTTCAAATATAGCTTATTGAAAATGGTTCTCTTGAGTTTCCTGCATAATCTGCCCTCACCTCTCACAGGCTCCCTAATCACATCCTCTGTTACTCAAGCTAGAAACCAGGGAATTATCCTGTTTCCTTCTCGCTTGCATTTCTGCAAACAAGTCATCACCAATTCCACTTCTGAAATATACATCTCTATTTCCTCTAGGTCTTTCTGTCCTTGGCCACCATTCTGGTCTGGGCTACATCATCTTCAGCCTAGATTTCTTCCGGAGACCCTTAGCCTGTCTCCCTAGATCCATTCTTGCCCCTTCCTAGCACATTCTCCTTAACACTGGCACCGCTTCCTGTCACTCCAAACTCAATGCCCCTTGGGACTCAGGATATGTTATGGGGGTTGAGTCAAAGGAGTTGCTTACGCGGGATGAGAAGAGAGAAATCGAGAATGAGTAGGATTTTGCTGGAGCACTTGATTTTTGTCAAGGTGGGAAAGTTTGGAAGAGGTACAAGCTTGGCTAGTGGGGTAAGGGATGGGGTGTTCGGTAGTTCTGTTCTCAATGTGCTTATCCCAAAATGTCCATTAGTCAATCAGAAGTGTGCTGTGGTTGGAAAGAAATGTTAGACATATTTGTTGAATGAATAAGCGAACCAAGCTAGGTTACCAGCGAAGCAAATTTATAGGGAGAGATTTGGAAAAGTTGTTACGCTATGATATGTTTGAGATTTATATGACGTTCTAATGGAAATCTTGTATTATTTGGAAACATGGGTCTGGAGATTAGTAGAAAAATGAGACCGAGATATATAGACCTGAGGGTCATCACGAGTGTTTAAATTATGGAAGAAAATAAGATGGCTAAGTGACACTTGCAGAAAATTAAAATATTTTTATGTCACTTTAAAAAAAATAGTTTTATTGAGTCTGATAGAGGGAAATAATGAGCATCGTCCTTGGCTTCTACCCACTGGAAGCCGGTAGCACTCACCATCCCCCACCCCCCTACTCCAGTGTAACAACCAAAAATGTCTGTAGGCATTGCCAAATGTCCCCTGGGGTGGGAAGGGGATCACCCCTGGTTGAGAACTACGGATTAGGAGAATGTCAGTGAGAAAATCAGTACTTCTTTTTAGTCAGCGAAATTTAATATTGGGGAATATTGGAGAAAGAGCTATGTAGTGGTAGCATTCAGAGCTTTTATCCTGAAAAATGGTCTTGGAAAGCATTTTAGAATTAAGCGCATGTACCCAAGGATGTAGGGTTGGAAAAGAAGAGGGTCAAGGAGGGCACACTGGCGGAGAGCAAAACTGACCCAGGGCGGAGGAAGAGAAGCCCTGGACGCAGTGAGAGCGAGGCTCAGTTTTGTTGGCAGCCTGTAACCTTCACTCAGCGTTGGAGACAGCCTTTTCTCTCCCTACAGCAACCCTGTCCACTAGCCACAGGCTGATGGCTTTGGCAGAAACAGACAATGTCCCCAGCATTGCTGGACTTGATGGTTTATTATTTCATTTGAGAATTTCAGTGCAATTCACCTGCTGCCCCCTAGTGGAGCCGCTTGGTGATGCCTAGTAAATTGTAGTAGTTCCTGACAGTTTAAAGGCTGAAACTGTCAAGCTGGGTCTGAGCTTGAACACTAGGGCCCAGAGACCGGAACTTGTTAACCCTCTAGCTTTCCTCCTGTCCTTCCTCCAAATTGCATCCCTAATGCTCACTAGTGACTCCACAAACGTGGAGGAGGTGAGCACACAGTCGGTCACTGGGGCCAGCACAGGAACACAGGGGCAGGGTCACACAAAGGCATGATCCTGGAAGGAGTGTTGTCAGTAAGGTAAAGAGTAGCCCAGGAAATTCCACTGAGCACCAGGGAACATGCTCTCTATTCGCCTTAGGTGTTGCTGTTCTGGATGCCCTTCGCTGAAAAACCGAGAGGACAGCAGCTGGAAGCAACACCATCCTGTTTACAAAGGCAAGACGGAAATGTTATTCACTAATCTAGACCATGGAATGAAACTGCTCCCTAAGAGTTGCAGCTGAAGACGGAGCATCTATGTTCGTATATTTGCCAGAAAAACACTAATCATAGACAGCAGAATTCCTTAGTGCAGGTTTGGAAAAATTGAGGGGCAAATCCTGCCCCTGAAACATAATTGCATAGGGAGGGTGGAGGTAGTGTACAAAAACAGTTCTCTGAGGAGAGTGAGAGGGCAATCCCCATATCACCAATGTTACAAAGGCCCCTACTCATGTACTTTTTTTTTTTTTTTTTTTTTTGAGATGGAGTCTCACTCTGTTGCCAGACTGGAGTGCAGTGGCACGATCTCAGCTCACTGCAACCTCTGCCTCCTGGGTTCAAGTGATTCTCCTTCTGCAGCCTCCCGAGTAGCTGGGACTACAGGTGCGCACCACCACACCCAGCTAATTTTTGTGTTTTTAGTAGAGATGGGGTTTCACCATGTTAGCCAGGATGGGCTTGATCTCTTGACCTTGTGATCCACCCACCTCGGCCTCCCAAAGTGCTGAGATTACAGGCATGAGCCACTGCACCTGGCCTGTACTTCTTTAAATAATAAATTTTTAACTTAAAAGTCATACCACAAAACTTATGAAAAAAATCATATTTTAAAAAGATCACAATTTACTTAAACTGGGGTCATCATCCCTAGTGCACCAAAACTATTTTTGGTTTTCTAAGAAAAAATATGTATGCATAAATCTTCATGTTAAGTGGTCAGATTCTAAGTATATATTGAATATAGAATCAATGGGATTTGTGGATTTGCTCACAGGTTGGTTGTGAAAGGGAGAAAAGGTGAGATGTCAGAGTCAAGGATGACTCCTTCCAAAATAACCTAGTAAAATGTCTCAATATCTTCATGTTGTAGGGAATGAGTAGGGATAAGGGAATTTATTATTCAAAACATGAATCAGTGACATAAATGGTTTAATTCAAATTCATAATGATTTTGTGCAATGGTAAAAACCGGAGGCATGAAGTGATAAAATATATTATAAAGAAAACTTTGAGGAGACAACCCATTCCTAAAAGTCTCCTTTATGACATGGTTTTCTGACATGAACTAGATATCTGGTTTTGTTATCTAATAATTGCCTAATTTGGGGATGCATTTTATAATGTTTCTCTTCGTGAATTGAAAACCAGAAAACAGTAACTCTGTCCACATACTCTCACTAGGTCACCTGCATATACAGCCTTGTCTTAGCTCAAGAGCTTGTTAAGAAATTAACAAACAGGGTGTCTTAAATGATTTGTCTCACAGTTCTAGAAGCCGGAAAGTCCAAGATCAAGGTGCTGGCATATTTGGTTCTAGTGAAGACCTGTTTCCTGGTTTGCAGATCGTCTTCTCCTTGGAACCTCACATGGCAGACAGCAGAGAGAACAAACTCTTGTGTCTCTTCTTCTAAGAGCATCAGTCTTATTCATAAGGGGTCTGCCTTTATTCCCTAATTACCCCTCAAAGGCCTCACTTACTAATACCATCACATTGGAGGTTAGGCTTTCAACTAAGAATTTTTTTTCTCTCATATCCATAGCAGCCAGACCAATATATGAATTTCGGGGGAATATATTCAGTCCATACTATCAAAGGACAATTCGTTACCTGGAGATACACTTTGCAACCTATTAGTCAACTGAGGATACTGAGTAGGCAGTTGAATATATTCAACCCAGTGTTCATGAACCGTTGATTCCACCTCAAGTATATCTTTGACACACAGCATGTGTATGACTTCTGAGTTAAAAATAATTATCTGTAGAGGATTGTCTTAATAATATGCATATAACCAATTCCTCTGGAATTTCAACTTTTTAATTCTTGAATTAAGCCCAGTCTTGAAAGCGCTATTTGCTGGGATTCCAACACTTTGGAAGTTTTAAAGATTTGCTTTTACTGAATTGCACTTCAATATTGTCATTGACTTATACTACACCCAATGAAATTGGTGATTTTACCTCTAGGAATGTTAACATAGATTGCACCATTACACAATTTTCATTATGAATTCCCATGAGAGAAATACTCTTCAGGCCTTAGTACCAAGATGATAGTAATGCATCTTCCAGATTGCCTCTTACTTTGTGAAGACTGATCTACTCAAGTGAATCTTCCTTCTTTCCGAAAAAAAGTTCAGCCTATAATCTGGCACTTTGGGAGGCCAAGGTGGGCATATCACCTGAGGTCAGGAGTCGGGAGACCAGCCCAACCAACATAATGAAACCCTGTCTCTACTAAAAATACAAAAATTAGCTTGGCAAGGTAGTGGGTGCCTATAATCACAGCTAGTTTGGAAGCTGAAGGCAGAAGACTCTCTTGAACCTGGGAGGTGGAGGTTGCAGTGAGCCAAGAATGCTCCATTGCACTCCAGCCTGCATGACAGAGCGAGTCTCCATCTCAAAAAACAAAAAAAAAAGTTCAGAGTTAAACATGCTACCTAATATGGTATATGTTGTACTTTCCTGGGCTTTATCTTGTCTACCAATGTTCCCTTTAATTGTAATTAACCTAAGTTGCTTATTACTATGTGTTTTAAATAGCTACCCCCACTTTTTTTTTTTTCCATTTTGAATGAGGCAGGAAACAAAATAGCAACCCTTGAGCTCAAGGTGGACACACAATTTAGAGAGGTAGAAGAAAATAAGAAATGAACTGTAGAAAGTTAAGTTAAAGAGCCTATATCTAATAAATTCTGAATATGATTTTGATTTAATGTAAAAGGTAAAGAAGTACTTCTATCACCTAAGTAAATTAGTATATGTTCCATAAAAGTAATTTCCTCCAAAAGCAATTTTAATTTGCTAAGACAAAAAAAAGAACAAAACCTTTTCTTACTGCCACAACCACCATCTTAAAAAAAAAATACTAAAAATACAAATAATAGCCTATTTCCAGGTGTTACTTAAATAGTTATCTGTGTTACGTATTCTTGTCTAAGAAAAAACACTGGCAAACAAAATCAAAGCCGAAACACAGAATTCTTGCTATGAATTTTTAATTTATTTTTGTTCTGGAAATTTTATGTTTACTTAAAACCTTGTATGTAATAGAAACATAAGCCATTGAGCCTTTGGATAAACAACATTTTCAGAGTTTACTCATAATATATTCTTCAAATTATCCCACACAAAACTGCTTAGAAAGAATGTGTTAAACTATATTGATGATTTAAAAACAAGCACAACAACATAAAGAAGCTTTCTCTCTTTCAGGAGAAATGATTACTGTGAAGTTATCATTTTAACATCTTTGGTGTCAATTCTGGGTGAACCAGGATGGTCGCTTTCTGTCTCGTTCAATGATCCTCTTGCCCTGATCTTGTTCAGATGGCGTCTCTCCCGAGTACAGCACCACAGTCTCCACGGTGGGAGCCTTAAAAGGGCCCCCTTCTTGTTTCCCTATCTGTCGTCTGATTTCTGCAGTCTCCTTGCACACCTTCTCATAGCAGTAGCCACAAAGGACATGTTTCAGTTTCAGGTGACCACATTCAGGACAAACGTCTATGTTGTTCTTTAAAACAACAAACAAAAACATAGTTTAATAAGAGGCAATATAATGAACAAATAATCACTGACAGGAGCAATGCTTATATTTTAACTTTCTTAGAATGTTCAGGCTACATGGTCATCATACACCATCTAGTTCCACCTCACTTTAACAGGAAGACTGAAGACAAGCAACATGAGTTTGAATCAGTGAAAAACTAGAACTAGAATTCAGTCAACTTTAATCTGGTACATTTTTACTGAAACACAGCAGCTGTAGTTATGTAAAAAACAAAACAAAACAAAACAAAAAAACTCATTTCCTCTAAATCCAAATACTAAATATCAAATAAGGAATTCACCAACATAATGAAATGACCCATACAATCAGCATCTTAAATAAGACACCAAACAAAAGAGACTTCCCTTTATCTTTCAATCTATCTTACGGAAAACAAGATGATAAGAACATTACAAGTTGACTTTCTCAGCTTCCTCTTTTTATCAGAGTGTAATTCAAATTCCTGTGTAGAACACAGGCTTGGTATATGGAACAATTTTTCTTTTTAAAAATGAATACTGATTATTCCTTAATGTAAAATTATTTTATATGTTACATTTTTAGGGTATTTTGGTGAGTTTTTATATATATCTAACTTTAACTATAAAATAGAATAATTATAACCTCTAAAAGACTTATCAACTTATTCTAAAGGCAGGCTTGAAAGGAAATACAAAGAAAAATAGTAAACAGGAACATTAAAAAATCTTTAAACACCTGATAAGATTAATATACTAACATTTATGAGGCAGATAACGAAAGAATTCATTTTCTGAAAGGAAGAAAGAGGCTTGCCTCTTTTTCTCACCTAACCATATTCTCATTTTACTCCACTCTCTTGGAAACTGGATTGCATGTACAACTGAAGGTAGGAAGGCACCCACAGTCATGTGGTCTTCTTTTCATGATCAAAGTACCCAACATAATACACTATATGTTATTATATAGCATACACTATGTTACAGAAAATCATTCAAGGAAGAAAACAAATGCACAGGATAAGAACTATTCCCTCAGAATAAATGCAGTAAGGGAAGTCATGTAATAGACCAGTGCAAGATCTCATTCCTAAAATCCTACGTCCTCTTGAGCAAATTTATGAATTATTGTTAAGTCTTAAGTAATAAAGTGTTTTTCAGTTCTACATTTAAGTTCAACCCAAACATGGTACTCTGTAATACTTTCTGGCTTACGTTCTAATGTTTTGCCTAACAGAATGTGGAAGCTTATGAAAGTCAGTTTTCTGTTCTTGAGTTTCATCTTGAGTTTCAACAGTGCCAATGGATAGCACTGTTAAAGCCATCCATTGACAGATCAGAGATAATTCACACTGTCATTTTTCTTTTTACTAGATCAATGAAGACAGTACATCCATGTTGCCAGAGAGGGGAATCTGGAATCGTCTGAGGATAGGAGAGCACAAAGACAAATTTCAAAAGAACATGAGCTCAAAAATCTACTGCTTACTAGCTGTGTGACCACAGGCAAATTCTTTTTGCCTCAGTTTCTTCATCTTAAAAATGAAGCATTCATATTTGCTTTGGAGGGGCTAATATGAACACACAGAGATATAATAAACATAAGGCACTGAGATACATCATAGACACTTAATAGATGATAGTTATTTTATTACTTATCTTCAGGTTTTCCTTCACAGTTTTTTTTTTTTTTTTGGAAACGATTAAAAATATATATATAAGTGTTTGTAAAACCCAAAAGTCAATGTACCTACTGCTTCTAGCTTTAATTCTAAACTCTGCATAGTTAGGATGCTTGCTCATCTGCAGTTCAAAACTCACACAGCTCAAGACGGACACAACTCACAATTCAAAACTCATGTAGGCACTTCACAGCCTCATTCCTTGTCCAGTCTCCAAGCTCACACCTTCCTTGGCTGTGTTTCTAACATTTAGGCTAGAAAACAGCAGGCATACATAATGAGAATACTGCATTTCATTTAGGCCAGAGGAAAGTAGACACATATGATCTGACAATAATTTATTCCTAGGCTATAGGAATCTACCATGAACTTATTCAATGGAGGACCTAAGGAAAAGCACACCCACAAAAATCAACGCATTACCTTAACTTTAATAAGCTTCTTAGGGTTTCTTCTCCTACACCGGTTAACTTCAATGGTGCGTCTGCTTTTGGGAGCTGCCATCCAAAAGATACTATCTAAAAGGCCAGAATTCTCTTTACTTCCACTAGTATCATTTGCTGGCTCTGTAAATATGGCTGGGCCCTGTATTGCTAACGCTGGTCCTAGGAAATAAAATGTTAAGAGATACAGAATTGGTTTCTAGCTTCTAAATTTCTATTTACAGATATCATTTTCCTTAACAATCAATGGTCAAGCATACACACACACACACACACACACGAAGATGACATATGAAATTTAGAATGTGAAACTCAATAATGGGAAACCTTAGCTATGAAAAATACACTAAAGCTTATACAATATAATTTTAAGGAACACAATGTTTTCTTAGTGGATCCTGCTGAAATGAGATCAGTGAAATTCCATCAAGTTTCTTACCTCTAAAATACAGGGCTCTGATAGGCACCTAACTTGAACAAAACAAAGAATCACTCAACTCTCCACATTCTATTAATACTTGGTAGGCAGTAAGTTCCTGATTAATTTATAAGTAAATCTAGAGATTTCCTGAATATACTTCTGATCCGCACTGAGGTAACTGTTGATTGGCCCTTTCTTATATTCAAACTGAGTCAGGTCCTTTATCATACAACCCCTTAAGTCACTTAGTTCCTCATAATATTTAATCTAGATTCCTGTCTGCTCTCTAAAAAAGCCAGCTCATCATTTCTCTGTATGGCCTTATTTACGTGACTATCAAAAGTTTCTCTTTTTCTGAATTGCTTATAAAATCAAGAGATTCCTTTACTCTTTCTTTGATATTCCTTAAACGTGCCATACTTCTTTTGATCTTAAGAACTCTTAAAAATACACAAAGCTAACACTTAACAATTGGCATTTCTTTTCAATGTCCACAAGTATTGCCAAGCATAGCCCGGTGGTTAACAACACAGGCTCAGGACTGTCTGTGAACTTGGGACCATTGTGAGCCTACTGCTTCAGCTGGAAAGTGTAGACACCTAATGGGACTGTTGTCAAGATGATCCCAGGAAGTACATGTAGAAAGCTTGGCACATTGTTTGGTCTATAGTGGTATATATTTTCTTGGTATATTTGGGTATTATCACTTTTGGGCTGCTTAGAAATTGAGTAGAATGTAAATGCCAAAACAATAACAGTTTCAACATCCAAGATACTTCTAATAAATATTAATTCAGAGGGAAACAGAATTCATCTCCTCAGAGCTCAAACACCACAGAACACATGTACTGCGAGGGAAGAGAGAGGGAGGGAGGAAGGGAAGGGAGACGGGAGGAGAGAGAAGGGGAGAGGAAAGGGGGTGGGGGAGGATAGGGTAGGGGAGGGCAGGGCTGTAAAGGAAAGACAGAGTCAGAGAGTGGTGAGCTTTGATGCCAAGTGAGACCTGCAGAACTGTCCTCTCTGGACAACTCTATACGAATCCTTGAACTCAAGAACCTTGACCAAACTCTAGCATAGTTTCTAGCAGCATAAGGCTGTAGCCTAGGATGACCTCGGCCTCCCTTTAAAGTGCCTGCCTGAGAAAACTCAACGCTGCTTGGAAAATTTCCAATTTATTTCAGCCAACATACCCCTGAAAACAGGTCCCTGAGCTCCCTTACAGCATTTCCTAGAAAGGGCTTATAATTGTAAATACGTATCCTTTGCAGCTAACTCGGAAGCGTTTATCTCAAGGCCCTGAGAGACATTCCTTTGAAATCTAATCATTAGGAAGGATAGGGCCTCTGTCTCCCAGTCTCTGCAGGAAGACAGAATCCTACCTTCGATAACTGCGAGCTAGCAGACACAGCCGGCTAATCACATTTGCACTGACTTCACTGTACTACACTTCTTTGACTCTACCGAGCCCCCACACTCCCGCCTCGCTCATTCTCCCTTTAAAATGCCCAAGTCACCTCTGCACAAACCGGGATGGAACTCAGCTCTTTCCTGCAGTAGTTACTGAATAAAATCTGTTTTTAGTGCTTTAATTACTGGCTGTGATTTATGTTTCACATAAACTGGAATTACATTCTGTGTGCGAATGGAACAAGCAAGGGATTTTTTTTTTTTTTTTTTTTTGCGGTGGAGGGAGTGCAAAAACAGCCGTTGTATTCTCGCTAATATGTGAATGTCAGGCACAACGTCCCCGACGTTCAGCCGTGGATCAGAACCCGGACTGAGGGCGAAGAGTGTGAGCTGCGTCTGCTACGCGCTGCCTGGGGTCGCGTCATCAGCCCCTTCTCCCACGGAGCCCTTCTTTACTTACCTGAAGGAGGACTAGGAAAGCCCGGCCAGCCCTGCGGAAGCTTCCGCAGTAGTCGCTCCCAGTGGTTTCGAAGCAGTCCCCGGGCCGCTGGCCACGGCGGAACCACCACCAACAGCATGGCCACCGCCATTTTCCCCGCCGGAAGACCGCCCCTCTCTCGCGCGGGCCCTGGGATGCCCGGTCCCGCCCCTGCTTTCAGCATGCGCACAGGCACAGAATCGGACAAGCCTCCTCTCCTAGAACTACAATACCCAGCATGCTCTTGGAGCAGCTCTGACTCTCCTCCAGTCACAGAGAGAAAAAGAAAGGCGAGGGGCGGGGAAATGAAAGAAAATCGGCCACAGTGCGCATGTGTGCGGATGTGCTTTGGCTCTTCGGGTAAAGATGGCGGAGCGCGGGTACAGCTTTTCGCTGACTACATTCAGGTATGGAAGGGGCCCTCGACGTCCTTAGCGTAGCCGAGGTTGCAGGAGCTCCATTGACTTAGTTTTTCCCATCCTGAAGTCGGGATTGGTGCTTCTGGAGGGTCCAGTGGGGAATGGAGGTGGAAATGCGGCTTTGCAAAGTCACTTGCCAGGCTGGCCCGGGATTCCAGGAGCTTCCATGGTAGGAGGCTCCTGGAGGGTCTGGGGGATGCGGTTCTGCGGGGTTAATTTGGGGCTGCGGAACGGTGAGGCACATAGCCAAGGATTTGCTTTCACTTTGGAGACTAGAAAAGAAGGCAGTTTTAGATTAACCATCTCTGGGTGGCCCGTTCCGTACCCAGGGTTTTTTTTCCTGTCCCAAGTAGACCTGATGCGGTGGTTTCTGAAACTCGGAATCATAGTCAAATATGTGGGATCTCCTTTTCTTGGAAAACTCTCAGCTTTACAGTTAAGTCGGAGTCTTGGCCTCCATTTGGCACTAGTGTCTTTTAAAACCTCCCGCTTTTGGTTTCTTCGATGTACCAATTAGACACAGAAGGACTAAAAACCGAAAGCGCTTGTCTGTCACTTTTTTGTGAACGCCTAACAATGAGGCAACACTTTACGTTTGGGCCTTTTTTTTAGGTGGGGGCAATGTGGGGGGATGTTTACGTTAAACAAGATCGTAGGCTTTTCTATTGTAGAACAGTGGATTAGAGTAAGTTTACTTTCCAAAATACAGTTGAAGCGAACCATGGCTCCCAGTGTGAGAAAACCATCACCGAAGACTTTTAAAAGTTGACTGGGGAAGTTTTCTGATTTAACCATTTTCTTAAGGATCAGTAATGCCCGGTTTACTTCAGATGTGCTCCTGACAACTGAAGGCAGTCGGGATCTAACTTGTTGAGTACTTTCTGTGTAGGTGCAACTTAACTTTTTAACGCATTCCATCTCTTTCCACTGCTATAATGAATGTTATCTCAGCTTCTTACAGATGAACCAACCACAGCTTGTACAAATTAAATAACTTTGTCTAAGGTCATCGGTGAGTAGCTGAGTTGACACTCAAACTGGGTATTTTTTCTGATAACGAAAACTAATTCACTTTCCATTACATAATGTTGTCTTAAATTCCAAAAGTACCTTTTTGTTGGCAGTTTTCGATAAGCAGTGAGTGCATGTAATAGTTTTTTTGTAACCTTTGAACGAGATTAATTATGCAATAAAAGGTCTTATATATGACAACAGTATGTGCAGGTGTAGTCACTGTTTATATTTGTGAAGAAAAAAAATGTGCTCCCTTTTCTAGAGACAGACTCGGCACCAGCTCTTGGGCTCAAGGGATCATCCTACCTCCGTATTTTTTTTCCTTTTCCTTTTTTTTAGACACGGGGTCTTGCTATGTTGCATAGCCTGCAAATATGGTCTTTTATCTCGAAGAAAGTGTAATTCTAGTGGAGCGGAAACGTAAAACAACCATATACCTTCAGGGACTGAATCTTTTTTTTTTTAAATAACAGATTTCTTTATTAAAATAAACTTTTGACCAGACAGGGTGACTCACATCTGTAATCCCAGCTACTTGGGAGGCTGAGGCAGGAGGATTACTTTAGCCCAGGAGTTCAAGACTGGCCTGGGCAACACAGCAAGACCCTGTCTCTGAAAAAATTAAAAAATTAGCCAGGCATATGCTTGTAACCCAAGCTATTTGGGAGACTGAGGGTGAGAGGATCACTTGAGCCCAAGAGTTTAGGATGCAATGAGCTGTGATTCTGCCACTGCACTCCAGCCTGGGTCACAAAGCGATACCCCATATCGAAAAAAATTTTTTTAAAAACGAAACTTATGTTTTTATTTTAGACATAGTGGATTCAACTGTTTTAGATAAAAAGAAAATATTTGTTTCTAGCCTGTTGTAATCAGAATTAAACTAAAGGTGGAAGGGACTAGAGACCGTACAGGATGAAACAGTTCTTGTGAACTACATTTGGATGGGGCATTGACAATAAATAAGTAAACAAATTGGTGCCTGCTAATAAATTCTATTACTAAGGAATTTTATTTTTAAAAGGGTGAAGGAAAGAATATGACTTTAGATTGAGTAGTCAGGAAAGGCTTGTTCTTTGGGGTGATTTTTGAGACTGGAAGATTTAAAATAGGCAGCTATTTGAAGATTTGGGAATAAGGAGAGTTGTAGACAGAGGGAACAGCATGTATAAAAGCCCTGAAACCGGAAAGGAGCTTGAGCTCTTAGAGGAACTGAAATGAGGCAAATGTGCTATAGTGAGCAACGAGGTAATGTGGGAGAGGGCTAAATGTGTGGGGCTTTGTAGTCCAGAGAAGGAGATTTTATTTTAAGTGAACAAGGAAGTTATTACAGACTCTTCAAGTGGAGGTGACATGGTACAAAGCTGACTTTGGCTGGGGGTGGAAGTAAGGTTGAGAAGGAGGAAAACCACTTAGAAGTCTATTTCAGTTACCCCATGAAGGGATGCTGATGCTATGGAATGGGATAGTGGCATTATGGAACATAAAATGGTTGCTCAGCCAGCTCACAGGTTTGTGACCTTTCACACAGAAAGATGCAGTGGTAAAGACAGGTATGTACAGGTAATGGAAACAGAGAAAAGGTAACTGTTAAGTTTACATGAGCCTTTAAATGTTACCCAGGGGTATATGAACTGGTATTGAACAGTAATTGAAAGCTGGATGGACCCAAAAAATCGTGATATGATTATTGAAATAGTGACTATTAAAGGAAAAAAAGTTCAGCCTAATTTTTTCATTTAAATGTCAGTTGATGTTATTCTACTCAAATTAACTAATTATATCAAGAGTCTTAGAGCTGTCACCCATAGGTCTGTTTCTCTAATTGGTCTAGATGTGTCTCTATCAGCCAAATAATTGTGGACTTTTTTTTTTCAGTTTGCTCATCATGAGCTTGATTGTGGATTCCTGATACTAGGTTATGTGTTGGAATCCTGACTGAACAGACCTAACTATATTGAGGAAGACAAATATAAAAATAATAAAGAGGCTGAGGCAGGAGGATTGCTTGAGGCCAGCCTGGGCAACATAGCGAGACCCTGTTTCTACAAAAAATAATAATAATAATTCAGATATGATGACTCTTAGGCAAAGAGGAAGTACAGGACATCACAGGCTTCAGTGAATAGGTATTCAACTTACTCTGAGGGGTCAGGGCAGTTTCCCTGAGGGCATGATTGAAGGATTGTCAGAGGAGTTCACAGTGCAATAGAGGAATGCATTTCAGACAGAAGCATTAGCTTGTCAGTGAGGTTTTTGAAGTCTGAGAGTAGTCTATATGTTTGGAGCAAGGAGAGATGGAATTGAGTTTTGAGTAACAAAGGGAATATCTGTAATTACATGAAGAGAAAACATGGCCTTCTGAAATTTATCTTTTCAACAGTAGACAGGAGGTAAAGATCTAGCTGTGTCACTTTGAACAAATTAGTTTCACTCAGACTTTTTGTTTATGAAATTAGGTTGGTTTATGATGATTCTAATTAAACAACTAGGTAACTAGGTTGAAATAAAATATAACTCTAAAAGGCCAGTTTGAGACTAGAGTTTAGCTACCAAACCCATGGAACCAGATCTGTTAAGTATGATGATATTGTGGCTTCTAGAAATAGTTGTATATTGTATAGAAAATACTTCATTGTGAGTGATATCTAGGTCTTATGTCTTAGGCCATGTCTGCTTTCTAAAACCACCCCCCTCCCACATGAAATATATGCTGCTGTTTGGTTTTTAACAGACACATACATAACCTTAATAACGTCACTATTCAGTATGTGCTTGTTACTGATTTTGTGCCAGTTTTATGGGAATGATTTCACTTCATCACAACAATGCTTTGAAATAGGTAGATTCGTCCCTGCTTATCCTCGGGGGATTGATTCCAGGAGTCCTGTAAGGGGTGGTGATTTCAGGACCCCCATGAATACCAAGTCAAGGCGTACTCAAGTCCTGTAGTCAGTGCTGTGGAATCCAGTGCTATGGAAAGCCAGTTGTAGTTACCATGTTCCCATTTTACAGGGGAGAAAACCAGTACAGATAACTTAAGTGGTGAAAAGAGGCATCAGTAATGCCACCACTCCATGTGGCAGACAAAAAACAACCAAAGAGAAAGTAGTGCTTCAGTAGTAGTATGTTCCAGTTGCCTTGTAAACTTGGTTTCTTTTTTTGAGATTAAGTTTCGCTCTTCTCGCCCAGGCTGGAGTGCAATAGCATGGATCTCAGCTCACTGCAACCTCCACCTCCCAGGTTCAAGTGATTCTTCTGCCTCAGCCTCCCATGTGGCTGGGATTACAGGCATGCACCACCATGCCTGGCTAATTTTTGTATTTTTAGTAGAGATGGGGCTTCACCATGTTAGGCTGGTCTCGAACTCCTGACCTCTGGTGACTGACCTGCCTTGGCCTTCCAAAGTGCTGGGATTACAGGTGTGAGTCACTGTGCCCAGCTGTGAACTTGGTTTCTGTGCCACTTCATGATAGATGTCAAAGAGCAGCTATTCCCTGGGGTTGGATTAATAGGATTTGACCTGTGTATCTGTCCTATCTCAGAGATGTTCCTACAATAAATATTTGATGATATGTTAACTTAACAAATACCTGTGTTTCTTTTAAGCCCGTCTGGTAAACTTGTCCAGATTGAATATGCTTTGGCTGCTGTAGCTGGAGGAGCCCCGTCAGTGGGAATTAAAGGTAATTAAATGCTTCATTCATTTCAGATGCCTGTTAGTAGTTATCCTAATTATTTTGGAATTAATTAGTAATGTATACAGAGCTGTGGCAGTATAATTTTTAAGAATTTTTTGTTAATTTACAGTGTTTTGTAATTTAAATAGTAATAAGCCTAAGGTCATTCAAATTTTTTTTCAAAGTAAATAACATCTTTATCTGTTAGTTGTGATATCCACAGTAGTCTTTCCCATTCAGAAGACTGAGGTTTTTTTTTTGTTTTTCCACTGATTATATCACTAGTGGCTGGCAGTTTTTATCCTTATAATTTAGGAAAGATGTTGTAAGTGTTTCACCTTAAAAGTCTGTATCATTTATTGTAAATTTCATGTTATAAGAATAGTGGGACAAGTAGGCAGAAATCCATTGTTTTAAAACGTGTAAACTCTCAGGTATCCTTAGAGTGCTTTACGAAAGGTTATGTAATACCTTTAGCTGTAGGGATTTTTTTGTGTGTGTAGTAGTAAATGACCAGTGAGGGAAAAACTGACTTACCATTCCTTAGCTAATTTGGTCATAGGAATCCGGAAGAAAAGGTTTTATAAATTAGAGAAAATAAAGAAGTTTGAGTTTAGTGCGTCCATAATTAGAAAGCTATTAAAACAGTCGTATAAATGATTAAACATTTAGGTCTCTCTTTCTCTTTTTTTTTTAAGCTGCAAATGGTGTGGTATTAGCAACTGAGAAAAAACAGAAATCCATTCTCTATGATGAGCGAAGTGTACACAAAGTAGAACCAATTACCAAGCATATAGGTTTGGTGTACAGTGGCATGGGCCCAGATTACAGGTACTTTATACTTTTCATAGTGTTTCTCACTATCTCATGAATTGATTGTAATCTGTATTTTTAGGAGAAAAGTCAAGGTTGTTTTCTTTTAATCTTCCAATTCTTTTTTTGTGTGCTTTGTTTAGCAATAGCAGCCTCATTGAGAGCTGAATTTAGTTTTCCTGTACGGATTACTTTAAAGAGAATAACTCATGTGAAAGTGGAGGTAGATAGAGTACGTAACTCCTCTTTTCTCTGTTTAGTGGACTTTCCCTACTGACGTATTCCTCTTTTACTACCCAGGAACTGGGCATAAGGGCTTTAGTTTTCTTCAGTGCAGTTTAAAAATGACAAAAAGCAATACATTTTATAGTAAACTATATTTTTAAAAGTATGAGGCAACAAGAGAAAGCATCACCATAAGTAGAACATTATCTTTTTTCCCTGTTCTTCACAAAGGGACAGAATTCTCAAACACCACTGCAAGTGGTATGGCAGCCAGCCAGGATCCAGATGCTCATAAAGTCACCCCCTTTATATTTCACAGGAAGAGAGAATAATCTTGTTACCCAGGATACCAGCAAGTTGAAAGAGATTGATAGCTTTCTGTGTCTGTCATTTAAACAATAAAAGGAGTATTACTTTATTACTAATGATTTTGTGGAACAAGATAGGTAGAGCCAAAATTTCACTTTAATGAATCATAAAATGCAACAAGATCACTGGAATGTGATCAGACAGTAAATCTTGTCACGACTATATAGGATGGATACTGCAGTGTGCTGCCACTGATACGATAAACTGAGGGATGGGACATTACTGTCTCACAGAGGGATAATGTGCATATTTCAGATCAGTAGCATACAAGCAGGTAAAGATAAATCCTGTTTGTCTTGCTAATATATTTGATTGCTGGATGATATCTTCTTAATCTCTTTTGAAAAATATTACTTTTGAAAAAAATTTTAAGAGACAGGGTCTTGCTGTGTTGCCCAGGCTGATCTCAAACTTCTGGCCTCAAGTGATCTTCATGCCTCAGCCTTATAAACTGTTGGGATTACAGGCATGAGCCACTGCACCCAGCTGAATTTTACATTTTTGGTTACAAGTAGTTTCTTACTGTTTCTTAATCTCTGAAGGGTACTCTTTGAAGTGCAGGCAGAGAGATTAAAACAGTCTGCAGAAAGTAGTGACCTGAAACAAGAAAAATATGCCCAGAATTGTGTGCCTGTATGTTTATGTGTGTGTATGTGTGTAGGGAGTGGGGTGAGATACAAAAAGACAAGTGGCTGCCCTTGGATAAGGGAGACAGTCTCGAAGAAGCCATGGAGCAAGATAAAGTTCTCATTTTGTACATTAAATCTTACCTTTAAGCTGACTGGTACACTGATGCTCTCATATTTTCTTCTGTATCAACTGGAATCCAGTGTTAGAGTAAGACTAGCTTTGAGTCAATAGCCATTAAAGAGATATGTTAAACTTGTGCTGCAGGTACATGCTTATAAAAGGAGAATGAGTCTTTAGGTAGTAGAGCATCTTCCTTGTAATTAAATCTTATTTTTTCCTTGTTAGAGTGCTTGTGCACAGAGCTCGAAAACTAGCTCAACAGTACTATCTTGTGTACCAAGAACCCATTCCCACAGCTCAGCTGGTACAGAGAGTAGCTTCTGTGATGCAAGAATATACTCAGTCAGGGTAAGTTGCTTTTTTGTAACTTGAAATGTGCCATGAATTGTAGGGGGAAGTCATTTTATTATTATTTTTTCTTTTATTTATTTATTTTTTTTTTCTTTACCAGTTAGCGCTGAAGGAGTAGAATATTTACTTAAGGAAAAAAATGTGTTTTCTTGTTGCTCGTATAATAGCAGAAAGCAGCTTCTAGATACACAAAGTCATTTTGCCAGTGATTAAAACACTTTATGGGCAGACAATCATTGCTTTTAATTTTTTTTTTTTTCTTTGAGTCAGAATCTCACTCTGCTCACGCTAGAGTGCAATGGCATGATCCTGGCTCACTGCAGCCTCTGCCTCCTGGGCTCAGGTGATTCTCATGCCTTAGCCTCCCAAGTAGCTGGCACCACAAGTGTGCATCACCACGCCCAGCTAATTTTGTTTTGTATTTTTTTGGTAGAGAGGTGGTTTTACCATGTTGGCCAGGCTGGTTTCAAACTCCTGACCCCAAGTGATCTGCCTGTCTTGGCCTTCCAAAATGTTGAGACTGCACCTGGCCGCGACTTTCGAATTTATCTTTCTAACCAGAAATGATTGTAAGCATATGATGAAAGCAGCTCTTTGACACATTCATATTCCTTTTAATTCCAGTTTCTTAAGTTTGGGTGTGGATGAGATAGCATACAGGTAGTTGATACGTAAACCTAGTAGCAAAGATGCATTAATTGAAAGTTGTCATTTTGTTAGGACACTAACCCCAGTGTCTTAGGTGACACTCTGTTCAATCCATTTTTTTTAATTTGGCTACCATTCCTCACTACTGTTAAGATAGTTAGTTTTGAATTGATTCATTCAGAAAGGTGTTAAATACTTTTTAAGATACTTACAAGTCTAATGCAGTTAGCCTGATAATTTGCTTTATTTGAGAATACTGATAAATTCTTGAGGATGACTTTAACACCATGAAAATGCCAAGTAATTTTCATTTTCCTGTCTGCAGTGGGGTTCGTCCGTTTGGAGTTTCTTTACTTATTTGTGGTTGGAATGAGGGGCGACCATATTTATTCCAGTCAGATCCATCTGTAAGTATCATTAGATATGTTTGAGGGATTTATTAAAAGTGCTCTTTGAATATCTAACAGAAATAGAAGCCATAAAAACTTTACAATTTAGCAGTATTTTCTTCTTTTTCACTTGGGACTTTAGAAAGTGTGAAGTCGTGCATTTTTGTGTACATATTTAAAATTTTGGTAATTTGGTTTTCTGATAAGGAAGCTGTGTGAGTTCTACCCTCTTTTCTTCTGCCGTGTTCATTAACTTCATACATTTGGGTGATTTGTTGAAATAGTTGTTATTACATGTATTTAAACCTGTTACTTTGGGAAATACTGCAATTGAAGATATGGATCTGGAGAACAGTGTTGTAGTGTTTGCCATCAGTTGACTCTTGGGGCTGACTTGAGTGACGACTCTTTCAGCAAAAACATTGATCTTGAATTCAGTGTTTTGCAAAAATGATTGTGTAATTGGTACCTTGGGTGAGTTGTCTGCTCTAATGCAGAAGATTGGTATCTGAGTAGAAGGTGTTTGTAAAGGATAATACTACTCCACATCTGTCCCATTTGCTATGAGAACCTTAAGACAAAATTCAAGATTAGGAAATGATCTTTCATGTTTTATGACTTATTAGATAATTACAAGTTCACTCAATGCAAACCTTATGATCTACTCTTATAACCTGAGATGGCAAAAGAAAAATACTTTGGTTGCTACTTAAATCAGAAAAATAAGTATTTTGGGAACTTTGATAGTGTTGTTACTCCATCTCTGAGCTTCCAAAGCTAAATGACAAGCCCTCTTACCGTCCTTTCCAGAAGGTAGCAGAAGTCACCATTTCTGGAATCCCAATTTCATCTTACGTCCTATTTTTCCCTGTTGTATCTAAAAAAGCAGTTGTTTGCATTTAAAACATATTGGATTATGCTTCTTTTGGTATTTTTTCTAAGTGCATATGTATGTTTTTCAACAGATGAGGCCATGACACGTGACATATTGCTGCCACTTGTATTTCACCTCAGATTACAAAATATCAAGAGCTTTGAATATTTTTAATGAGACACGCTTTTTAATTTATTCACTAATGATCAAGAGTTGATTGCCATTTTTCAGATTTATATGATAGATTTTTAAATCTCTTCAGTCTGTTAAGCTAAAATATTACTCTCATTTGCTTTAAGTTAACTTCAGTTTCTTTTAACTGGCTTTTTACATGGTTTATGTACACTAAATTACATCATCACCAACTCATCAGTTTGATGAGTTCTGATATATGTAAATGCCTGAAGAAACCATCACTACAGTCAGGATATCAGAAATTTCCAGAACCAGCTGGGCACGGTGGCTCGTGCCTATAATCCCAGCACTTTGGGAGGCTGAGGTGGGTGGATTGCCTGAGCTCAGGAGTTTGAGGCCAGCCCGGCCAACATAGTGAAATCCCATCTCTACTGAAAATACAAAAAATTAGCTGGGTGTGGTGGCAGGTGCCTGTAATCCCAGCTACTAGGAAGGCTGAGGCAGGAGAACAGCTTGAACCTGGGAGGCGGACGTTGCAGTGAACCGAGATTTCACCATTGCACTCCAGCCTGGGGAATAATAGCGAAGCTCCATCTCAAAAAAAAAGAAAAAAGAAAAAGAAATTTTTAGAACTTCCAAAAGTTTCTTCATGTCTCTTTGGTTTCCATCCTTCTAGCCCTCTTTAAAAATAACCTATTCTGTGACGTTTTCCATTCTAATACTATTCTGTGACCTTCAAAATTAGTACAATTAATAAAGCTAAAAGTTAAATGGCAGGGCAGTATAATTACATTAGTGTTTTAAAATATGGCTCTTTACTCTTTCCTTCCTGATTAGGGAGCATACTTTGCCTGGAAAGCTACAGCAATGGGAAAGAACTATGTAAATGGGAAAACTTTCCTTGAGAAAAGGTAGGCCTACTCACTCTAACTACTTTCATTAGAAAACTCTCTTTATGGTTTTTGGTGCTCTTTAATTAATATCATGGGACTAAAGACATTTGCTTTATTACTCTGTATATGAATCTAGTTGCAGATAAACAAAAAACTTCTCTCCCTCCTAGTTTCCTAGGCTTCAGTATATTAAGTGGTAATTAATATTCATTTCCTAAGGAGTTTTCTTTCTACATTCTATAGTTTCCTAAATTTTTTTTTTACTTTTTACTTCACTTTTCCTGCCATTTCAGGAGGGAAAAAAAAGAACCTTGAATCTGTAATAAAAAATTTGGGGAGAAAAATTTTTAAATGATTTAATGATAAGTTTGCATTATGACAGTAAAAAAGAATTGTGAAAGCAAATGCCTGGAGTTGAAGGTATGTTAAATATTTGATGTATGTGCTTGATAAAAAGTGGAACACTGTGTAATAATCTGCTGTCAGTGCCCAAGCACAAACTGCTGTCACTTATTTCCAGCTGTATTCTAGGCTTAGTGTTATAATGGTCCTTCAAACCTCTCCAAGCTTTTGAAGAGGAAAATGTTTTATTTCCTCTTCAAAATGGAATATGTCTATGTAATAGTTGATTATGTAATAGTTAATTATGTAATCTTGCTATGTAATAGTTGCACATATTTTTGCAGTACATGTAATATTTTGATACCTGTATACAGTGTCTTTTCTTTGTCTTGGGAACATTGCAAATCTTCTAGCTGTTCTAAAATGTACAGTAAATTGTTAAAAATCATTTCCTGACTGCACTATTGGACACCGGAACTTATTCCTTTTATCTGACCGTATTTTTATAACCCTTAACCAGCTTCCTTCATTTCTTCTTCCTCCTCCCTTCCCAGGCTCTAGTAACCGCTGTGCTACTCTCTGTCTCCATGAGATCCACACTAGCCCCACATATGAGTGAGAACATGCAATATTCATCTTTCTGTTCCTGGCTTATTTTACTTAACATAATGACCTCCAGTTCCATCCTGTTGCTGCAGATAACAGGATTTCATTTTTTTAATGGCTGAATAATAATAAAAAAATCTTGTAACTCCGTTTAACAGATAAACCTTCACAGTACATTTTTCATGTAATGCTAAGGTTATTAAAAATCTTAGGCCTGGTTTTAAATGGTAAATCTTAGGCTCTTAAAGCACTTTTTCTTTTACATATTAACGAGTCTTCCAAAGATTACACATTGCTATTACATTTTATGTTTTGTTTTATTTTTGTTTTAGAGGCATTTTATTTAGACAACTAAAAACAATTAGATGTTCAAAAGCAGTGTACAATAAAAGAGAAATTAAACCAGTTACTTTATCATGTATTCCTTCTTTACAACCAAAGCAAAAAACAATAACAACAAAGACATTCTGCTTTAAGGGAAAAATCAGACAAATATGCCAATATATTTTTCTTCTCCGCAATGACATAAATAGCTGCAAGGACTCTAATTGTAATAAGAGAAGTCAGATGTTGTCTTGTACATATTCATTAAAAAGATAACAGGCCATTGTACTACCAGCGGATAACTCAGCCTCCCTTCATCTGATACTTTTGAGATTTCACTTGCAGGTAATAGCAACTTAGTTATTCCAGCACTGGAGCTAATTCATGTTCCCCATTATTTACTGCTGCTTTTGCCTTAAGCAGAGAGTAACTCTGGAAGGCTGATGCTTTCCTCTGCTTGTTCGTTCTAGTCCATAGGTTGTGTACTATCTGTGGCACATGCTTGATGCTCAGGCCTTAACTTGAGGAGTTGAAGAGTAGATAGAATATGAATTCTCTGAAGCAGTTTCTTCCAGCTCCTCTTCTTGTCGCTGGAAAGCCAGTATTGGGCTTTGCCAGCTCACCACTCTCTTCTTCAGGAAGAACACATTTCCCAAGGCCATAGGTTTCTCTTACCACAGTTTGCCAGTCTCATCCTTCCATCTTCAGAGCCACTGGAATAGAGTTCTCCAACAGGACTAAGTCTCACACAGTGAATAGGACTGGAGTGTCCTTTGTAGGATCCTAATTCTTCTCCACTATTATCATCATACTTATAAGTTTAAAATCTTCACCATCTGCAACAAGAAATTTTTTTTTCAGGATTGAGATGGAGAGTTAATGGTTTCAGGAGCTTGAAAGGATTTAATTGGTTACAAATTAATTGCACTATCAAAAGCAATCGGTCAGCCGTAAGTTATTACCAAAATCTTTCTCAGGAGTAGATTCTGTACTACTAGCAGGCATATGAAAATTTAGAGATTTTACTTCTGTCATAATAGCATGATCCCAAAGTCAAACAGTGTTGTCATCGGAAGAAAGAATCCATTTATCCTCCCTGTACCATAGGGCCTTTTGTATACCAGAGCTGTGGTCACTAATTTCCTCAGGTTCCGCTTCGGGTTTGTTCGAATCACATATGCATAACAGTTTACCCTGTACCCTGGTTAACAAGTAATTACTATCCTACATGAAATCCATAGTCTTGACAATGTGTTTATGAGCCAGGGTCATCAATTCATCTCTTTGGACAGCATCCCACACTTTGGCTGTGAAATCTGCAGCTGCAGTGGCTGCTTTTGTGGCATCCTTATTCAATGTTACACCCCAAACAGCATCTTTATGACCCAGAAATGTTCCAATCCTGTCTCCTGTGTCTCCCTGGCATAGCATAGGTTTACTGTCTTTGCAAGCACTGATTAAGAAGTATTGGTAAGGCTGGCTGGGCACAGTGGCTCATGCCTGTAATCCCAGAACTTTGGGAGACCAGGACGGGTGGATCACGAGGTTAGAAGTTCAAGATCAGCCTGGCCAACAAGGTGAAACCCCGTCTCTCCTAAAAATACAGAAATTAGCTGGGCATGGTGGTACGTGCATGTAATCTCAGATATTTGGGAGGCTGAAGCAGGAGAATTGCTTGAACTCAGGAGGCAGAGGTTGCAGAGCCAAGATTGCACCACTACACCCCAGCCTGAGAGAGCAGGACTCTGTCTCGGGGAAAAAAAAAAAAAGCCTGTAAGGCATGATGCCACTGAAGGCCAAGTCAGCCACAGGCCATGGGTGGCCAGAACAGGTGAGCAGCATCAGTCTTGTTGCCATGGCCACAGCGAACCCAGTGATTGGGCTATTGGGCTGAGGCTCATCCTTCTCTCTGCTGCAGTGCCTTGGGCTCCTCCAGGCCTTACCCTGACTTTGGGATTGTGCCGGAAAACCAGAAAAGGTGGCAAGGGAGGGGCCGGGGAGTCTGCAAAGGGCAAGCGAAAGTTGACAAGGGATGACTGAAGAACCGGCCCAGCCACTTCGCACTGTCCACACTGGTATTGGCAGGAAGCAGTACGTTATGTTTTAGCTTATAAGCAAAACAAGAGATTTTAGCAAACGTTTGATTTTTCTGTGTTTTAAAAATTATACCACTACCACATCCTGATGATATTAAAATATTTATTCTTAAGAAGTTTCCTAAAATAAACTCATTTTAGGGCCATACTCTTCATGATGTTGGGAACTGAGCACCAAATATTGTCAGTTTTTATCTGGGGCAGCTATCTCAAGGAGGTGACTAAAAGTAAATGTAATTTAGTATTTTTAAGATGTTTAGAGTTTTAAAAAGTTAATGTTGCTGTCGTTGTATTTAAAGAGTCATACAGAATATACACAATGCTATAATTTTTTTTTTAATTCTTCAGATATAATGAAGATCTGGAACTTGAAGATGCCATTCATACAGCCATCTTAACCTTAAAGGTTAGCTCAATAGTTCACAACTGGATTTATAATGATTTTATAATTAACCGCTTAGAAAATTGACCTTTTTTCCTCCCTCCTCAATAGGAAAGCTTTGAAGGGCAAATGACAGAGGATAACATAGAAGTTGGGATCTGCAATGAAGCTGGATTTAGGAGGCTTACTCCAACTGAAGTTAAAGATTACTTGGCTGCCATAGCATAACAGTGAAGTGACTGAAAAATCGAGAATTTCAGATAATCTGTCTACTTAAACATGTTTAAAGTATGTTTTGTTTTGCAGACTTTTTGCATACTTATTTCTACTTGGTTTAAATCGACTGTTTTTAAAATGACTTATAAATCCTAATAAACTGCTAAACCCACCTCCCAGCCTTTTAGGAGTTGCTAAAATTTTAAGAGTTATTTCCTGCTTTTTTATCATAGTTGATTTCTGAAGACTACATTGCAAAGCAGAATGATGAAAGCACTTTTTTTAGTTGTCAGCCAATTTTGGTTAAGTCAAATCTTACTGCCCTCTTCACTACCGGATGTTGCTTGTGTTTCCATAAAGCAAAATGCTGATTTTGGTAAAAACATCACTGCTTCTAGAGCTGGAAGGATCTGCAGACTTTAACGGATTAATGGGACAAGAAAAGCATAGGTGCTTTTAGGTGCCATTAGGTAATGATCAGTGAAATCCTAGGGTGCTCTATGAGATTATATTGGGGCTATGAAGAGTAGGAACCCCTTAGATTTTGTTAGACTTTTTAAACTCAAGGATGAGCATAAGTGTTTGAAATAAAATGTTAATACTTAAAGTGTCAAAACTGTGGCTTAAGGCTCTTGTTAATTCATTAATGTAATCTCAGTATAATCAGTACCTTCACTATAATGAAAGTTACAATTATCTGAACTCTCATGTGAAGGCAGTGCTTAGTTTTTTGTTTTTTTAAGGTATTTTAGGATAAAAAATCATTATAGAAATCTCCTCTTTTATAGAAAATAAAGAGAGTTTATAAGCATAATCATTCTTACCAACGTGAAAGTATAGTGGGCAATTCCATGATTTAAATGTAGCTCAAAAGATTCTAAGATTAGTTTAGGGGAAAAGAACCTTATTTTGGAGATTTTTGTCAGGATCACCAGTTCTGTTACTTGCCATCACTGTAATACCCGTATCTTGTTTTAGGTGACAAAAGCATTACAGGAAATGAAAGATGGTAACTTTGGCTTCCTGTTTCAAGATGTTTATCTTGGCCTCATCTAATAATCTCTCTTCTAGGCTCTCGATGTATTTTGACTTTAGCACAATAGAAAGGACCTAGTAGCAAAAAGGAATGACCTTTGAAGTCAAGTCTCAACTCTCCCACTTACTGGCTGAATGACGATGGAGGCAATCTCAGGGTTGGTTTGGTTTTTTTGAGACAGTCTTGCTGTGTCACCCAGATGGGAGTGCAGTAGTGTGATCTTGGCTCACTGCAGCGTCATCCTCCCCGGCTTAGGTGATCCATCCTTTTACCTCAGCCCCCCGAGTAGCTGGGAGTACAGGTTTATACCACTGTGTCTGGCTAATATTTGTATTTTTAGTAGACATGGGGTTTCACCATGTTGCCCAGACTGGTCTCCACCTCCTGGGCTAAAGTGATTTACCTGCCACAGCCTCTGAAAGTACTGGGATTACAGGCATGAACCTCTGTGTCCAACCTTATCTCAGGGTTTTCTAAGGACTGAATTTGATAACACAAGTTAAAGCCTGGCATGGTTAATAGTTAAGTACTTGTTTAGTACATGGTTAATAGTTAAGTACTCATTTAAATGTATATAGTCTTTCTGTAATGTCCAGTATCAAAAGACCAAAGGAATGTCAAAATTCTACAAAGAAGGGAAAATTAAAGGCATGTAATATTTAAGATGTAAGGAAAACTCATGTAGGTTTTTATTGTGTGCCAACAGAATTAGTCCTAAAGAATAAAGGGAGGAAAAATCAGCTGAATCAGATTTGATCCATGTTCTGTTTTCTGCCTCTTGCCCTCATTAAATGCAAAGCCCAGTTCCAGTTGAAGCTGCCTACAACACTTCTCCCTTTGTTCTGTTTATTTTTTCCACGGGCCTTAAAATTAAGTTGTTCCTTTTTGTTCTAGTTCTTGGGAGAGTTCTTTGATGTAGCAACCCACTACATCCCTAAACATTCCAAAACTCTTGAACCATTTCCAGCCTGTAGATTTTAGCTTAAGTTTCATAATGTTCCTAATGTTCATAGCCTCTCCCTTCTTTTGGTTCATTTTGTATCTTTTTATTTTTGTGGTTTTCACCCTTAAAACATTTTAACTCCATTTGTTCCACTTCTTCCCAGTTCCTTACTGAACCATGAATTTAAATTTGCAAAGCAATTATTAGCAATGAAACATGGAGATGTTTAAAATTCACATACACGGGGACAGGAGGCAGTTGAAAGGGGGAATAAAGACTAATAACAGATGTTTATAATTATTGAGCGCTGATACACTCAAGCTTCCCTGTGGGGGAGGAAAAAAAGCAACCCAACCTTGAGATAATTACCTTGCACAGCCTCTCAGGCATCAAGTTAGGTGATAAGGGAACATCGAAGGGTTTTTATTGCTCAATTTTTTTCATAGAATGAAACTGCCAACTCTTCGTACTTACCTCACCTTTTTATCAGGAGTCTCATCACCCGTGTAGGCAAGCTCTCTGAGTCTCCCCATTGCAAAGAAGAGCAAGTTGATGTTCATTGAATTGCCCAAGAACATAGGAGTTGAGAGTTCCCTTGGATTAGAATCCTAATTTCCTGAAAACCAGTCCTGGTGGTTCTGTATGAAAGTCACATTGCCTCAGTTCCTTCAATTTAGAGCTCTTCCCTCCATCCTGTTCTCAAAGAACTTATGGAACTGGCAATATCTGCTGCCAATTAATTGATAACTTCCTAAGCATGAGCATATTTATAAAGTTAAGTAACACGTGAGTTCTCCCTGAAAGCCGTCACTTTTGACTTTTTTAGGTATTTCATCAGGTACTTGCCTCCATATTTCAAAATAGGATTATATACCTTTTTCTTGAATTTCTGGAGTTGAGCTGCCAAACTTTTTGTTGTGTAAGATGAGAATTTAGAATCATATCACACTGACTTCCGTCTCCTTACCTCAATTAAATCATGTTGAGGGTTTTTCTTACGACGGTATACTACTATGACATTTCCTAAACAACATTCCTGGGGGTGATACTGCTTTTTTTCTTTTTTGTTTTTGAGACTGTCTCGCTCTGTCGCCCAGGCTAGAGTGAGTTGTGAGGTGGCACAAATCAGTTCACTGTAGCCTTGAGCTCCTGGGCTCAAATGATCCTCCCAGCCAAGTCATTGCAGTAGGTGGGATACAGATGTCAGCTCCCATGCCCAGCTAATTTTATTTTTTGTGGAGACAGTGATCTCACTACATTGCCCAGGCTGGTTTTGAACTCGTGCTCAAGCAATCCTTCCAACCTGGCCTCACAAAGTGTTGGGTAATCCCAACACTTGTCATCAAAAGCCATGGTGGCACCCAGCCCACTTTTTTGGTTACTTTGTTTTCAGAGGAAACACCCTCTGCATACTGTTTTCCTCATCAATAAGATATTAGGCAGTCTAACAGTTCTTCCCCACACCTCAGAGAAGTTTCTCTTAGAACCCTCTGACTTCCTTTTCCAATCCAGGCTAGGTGCTTGTTTGAAACTATCTTTATTCTCCTTGCTTTCTCTCTGAATTGGCTGGGTTAAAAAATTCTAAGTTGGAAATAAATTTATCTCCACGTTTTGAAAGCATTACTCCCTTCTAAATTCCAGTGTTGCTGATGGGAAACTTAATACTATTGTGTATGTGATGCCAAATCCTGTGTAAGTTTTCCCCTCTGCAGCTCTTAGTTTTTCTCTTACTTGCTGTGTTCTGAAACTTTACAACCATGTTCCTTTGTGTGAGTTTCTTAACAGTCATTGTGGTGAGCACTCAGTATGCCCTTGCCCTGTGAAAAACCACCTTTCTGTTTGGTAAATTTTCTCGTATTAAGTTTTTGAAAATTTTTCTCTTCATTTTCTTTGTTTTTGTTTCTAAACTCCTGTTAATTGGATATTGAATCCTTTTGTTTTTGCTCCACTTTTCATCTATTTCTACTTTCTAAATTTTTCCAACTCTTACATTGATGTTTGAAAATTTGGGATATAATTTTTACTATAGAAGAACCATTTCCTGTGCTCTGCTGTCTCCCCTTAAAAAAAGAAATCCTCTTGTTTTGTAGCCGAAAGTACATTTTATTAGAAGATGTTAGTTACAGAACACTTTTTGAGACCATTTTGTTCCATTGTCCATTTCCTTCAAATTCCAAACAAAAATGTTGGGAAATGCTGTGTTTGTGAGGCTCACACCAGGGGAATGCAGAATATTGGTATCTCCAAGACATTTCTCTAGGGTCTCTCGTCTACTCATTTCTTCAGAGAAAAATAGGGTTTTGGGGAAAGAGTGGTAGGGAGTGGTAGAGGGGTGCTTTCATTATGGGAGGGGCAGAGAAGTGGATACTGGCATTGTACTATTCAGTAGGAAAACTTCATGATGGCACCTCTCATACTTTGTTAGGCTTTGTGTCTGGAATCCCTATGATGCCCTATCTTCAGCTTCTTAAACTAGTCTTCTACCTGAACAATTTACATTTTCAATCCTGCCTCCCCTCCTTTCTACCTACAAGGCACCTGAAGCCTTCTGGGATCCTGCTTTGTGAATCACTGGCTAAATATCCCCTTCTACAGGCAGTTTGCTCAGCTCTCCTGACACCTCCATCTGCAGAGAGGGTGTCAGGAGGTAACCTATGGCTCACTTATCTGTAAAATATACTTAATATCCACGTTTTAGGTTGTTTAGAGGATTGAATGATGTGTAAAACACTTAGAACAATGAATGTCTGCCACGTTGTAAGGACTGAATAAGTTATTGCTCTTGTCCTCCAAAAATGTTGGTAGAACCGTCTGCAGTCATCTCTTGTTCTTTTTGACTTTGTGGGTTTATCTCCTTTGTCATTGCTTTACTGTTAAGATTTGGAGAAGGAGCAGGATACACAGGATTAATTACAACTGAAAGTCCTCTTTAATATTTTAAATTAGCTTTACTTTATTATAGCCCTAATCTTTCTGGGTGACTTTGGACACTCTACTAGGCTAACATGAATATCCCAGCTCCTAGGAAGCTATGCAATCATTTCTTCTCTTCAGAAGGAAAGCACACGTTGTGTGGAGGGCCCAGGACAATGCAGTGGAAAGTGCTTTGGCTCGGAGGCAGAAGTCCCCGGGCAGTACTTCTCAGCTGTCAACAATGACAAGCTTCTCCAGCGTGTTTCTTCTGCTAAAATGAGCCCCCAAAATGCCTAGGACCCGGCTGCCATCCATTGGCCGACGCCCCCAGTGGGAGTGAGAACCCAGCCTGCAAGTTAGGTCCCTGCTTCTTCCTGGAGCCAGGTGGGTGCGCACTTCCAGGCTCACCCGACGGCGCAAGCAGGAGAAGCCAGGTGCCCTCAACAAACATGGACGTCGCGCCAGCGTCAACCCCACTCTGGAGGCCGCGCTGCCGCTTGGGAATCTCCCGTTTGGCGTCACTCGGCCCGGAACCACGTGACGCAAGAAGCGCCCGAGGCGGCGGGGCTCGCGCGGGTGGAGCAGCCTCGGCGTTCGAGCGGGGTGGGGGCTGCTCGGTTGAGGTTTCCCGGCGGGTCCTGGCCTCTGTGTGCATGCGCTTGCGTGCTCGCGCTCGCGGTTCTGGGCGCTGCCGGTGAGGAGCCGGGGAGCGTGGCGGGGAGGCTGGGAGCGGGGCGTCCCTTGTGAGGCTAGAGGGGATTGGGCCGGGCCGGGCCGGCGTGAAGGGGATCAGCCGCGCGCTCTCCGCGCCTTGCCCCTGAGTCGCGGCGCTCGTCGTGGAGGCTGTTCGCCCTGCCCCTCCAGGCAGGGCCTGGCTGTGCAGATAGCCTGGCAGGGCCTAGGGCCCGCAGCCCACCGGGAAGGCCCCGCCGGCCTCTGGCCCGCCCACCCAGCGACCTGCGCTGTGGGCGCCTGCACGGCCGCCGCGGGGTGCAGCTTGGAGTTTAGTTTCATCTTCAGGCTTTTCCTTTGGAATGGGAGTGGGAGTGGGAGGGGGACGCAAGTTGGTGGTCTTCTTCGGTCTTTTAAAATAGTCTGGGTTGACGTCAAATGTAGAAGTGAGGCAGTGGGTTGGTTTTTTTTTTTTTTTTTTTTCCCCCCGTAAGTACCCCAAGCCTGGGGGAAAATCATGAGGCAACCGTTAAAGGAGATCAACTCGGGAAGGAGTAAAAGGTTAGGGAGGCTGAAGTGCTCAGTTTAGGACCCACACTTGGTTTGGACAGTTTGGTAACTAGCCAGTCTGTGTGTATTTTTGTTTTCAGCATTTTTATCTTGACTTTCCAAGCCTTCTGTTAAAATTTCTCAGCAGTTAGTAAGGCCGCTGTTAGACATAAGGCAATTATTTATATAGCAGATTGCCCGAATCTTGCATTTTATCCTAACCTAGGACATGCTATGTCCCCATGGCTTTCAAGCTGAAGAAATGAAGGTCTAAAGTGTGTCAGACATACCTGAAGAAGAGTTCAAGAGTATATCTGCCATCCTTTCCTTAGCTATCAGAGGTGAGAGTCACACCAAAATGAGACATACACAAGCCCAGGTTCTAGACTCGGCCTCCATAAGCTGTCTTGCTAGATTGAAGTTTTTAATCATCAGTGAAGGATTGATTGTGATAATTTCAGGAGACTACTCAAATTTGCCTTGTTTCTTTCCCTAGGAAAGGAATAATGCTGACAGCATGTCTGCACATTCCATGCTCTGTGAACGAATCGCCATAGCCAAGGAACTGATCAAGAGAGCAGAATCACTTTCTAGATCAAGAAAAGGTGGCATAGAAGGTGGTGCAAAGCTGTGCAGCAAATTGAAGGCAGAATTAAAATTCTTACAGAAAGTAGAAGCTGGGAAAGTAGCTATTAAAGAGTCTCATTTACAGAGCACTAACCTAACACACCTGAGAGCCATTGTGGAATCAGCAGAAAACCTTGAAGAAGTTGTTAGTGTTCTTCACGTCTTTGGTTACACGGATACCTTGGGAGAAAAGCAGACCCTTGTGGTAGATGTAGTTGCAAATGGTGGTCATACTTGGGTGAAAGCCATTGGCCGGAAGGCTGAAGCTCTTCATAACATCTGGCTGGGCAGGGGCCAGTATGGTGACAAAAGCATCATTGAGCAGGCTGAAGACTTCCTCCAGGCCAGTCACCAGCAGCCAGTGCAATATAGCAACCCTCACATCATATTTGCATTTTACAACAGTGTCTCCAGCCCCATGGCAGAGAAGCTGAAAGAAATGGGCATATCTGTGAGAGGAGACATAGTAGCAGTCAACTCTCTGTTAGATCACCCTGAAGAGCTCCAACTGAGTGAGAGTGAATCAGATGATGAGGGCCCTGAGCTTTTGCAGGTGACCAGAGTAGACCGAGAAAATATACTAGCAAGTGTTGCGTTTCCAACAGAAATTAAGGTCGATGTGTGCAGAAGAGTAAATCTGGACATTACTACTTTAATCACATACGTATCTGCCCTCAGCTATGGAGGCTGCCACTTTATTTTCAAAGAAAAAGTGCTCACAGAACAAGCAGAGCAAGAGAGGAAAGAGCAGGTTCTACCTCAGCTGGAGGCCTTTATGAAGGACAAGGAGTTGTTTGCTTGTGAATCTGCTGTCAAGGACTTTCAGTCTATTTTAGATACCTTAGGAGGACCTGGGGAGAGAGAGAGGGCCACTCTGTTAATTAAGCGAATTAATGTAGTACCAGACCAGCCTTCTGAGCGTGCCTTGAGACTAGTGGCCAGTTCAAAAATTAATAGCCGCTCATTAACAATTTTTGGGACAGGAGACACCCTAAAAGCCATCACAATGACTGCTAATAGTGGTTTTGTCAGAGCTGCAAATAACCAGGGTGTTAAATTTAGTGTGTTTATCCATCAGCCCAGAGCACTTACTGAGAGTAAAGAGGCTCTAGCCACCCCCTTACCAAAACTACACAACTGACAGTGAACACTAAAGATGCCCTTTAAATATTGTCGTGGAAGTAAGTTATTTACACCAAAGGCTGGCTCTTATCTAAACTGGGGGGAAAAAGGGTCTGTAGTAAAAGTAAAACTTAGAACTCTTAAACCAGTAGAGTTTCTTTGTGTCTCATCTAAAGTATGTAACTCCCCAAAGCAGAAAAAGCACAAGAGACAAGCTTATCTATCAAACTGTCTACATTAGTGCAAGTAAGAACAGAAATAATGTCTATATAAAGCTTTCAGCTGTATTGTAATACTTTGATTCGGTAGGGCTACAACTCCCCTACTGGTAACCACGTTTCATGGAATACGGCTGCATTGCATCTTGCATTAAATATCCAGAGAAAACTAAAGTCTGCTTTTCATTGTATTGCTTCATATGGTTTAGGCTGGGTGGTAGTCGTTTATAATTAATTGTAGATTCTAAAGTTAATAACCGTTAATGAAAAACTTGATTGCTCTATGTCAGGTGCAGTCTGATAGGTGTGTTTACAAAAAGTGAATTATGTTTATCTGAGTGCCATGAACCCATTGGTGTACTTTTGTGAAAAGAAAGCCAACAATCTTGCTACTATAAGATAGAACGCTTAAGGTAAAATACTAATTTGAATGAATTGAAAAAAGACTATGTAAAAGATTTTTTAAAATCAAATTTTATTTTTAAATACAAAGAGCCCCCATATTGCAAGTATTTGAACAGTGAATACTATCTTTCATGTTTTATTTGCAAGTGGCAAGTGACAACTGCATTACCTCACTTTCATGAGATAGTGACAGGATATTCCATGCCAATTGCATGACACAAGTTGTGGTTAAAAATACACTTTAATGGCTACATTGCACTAGATACTTTATTAGTTTTCGATAAAGCAAAACTAATTAGCAAAGTTGATAGGTATTCACCACACTTAAAAATTTGGAATTTGAGTCTTGGAGCTTAAATATTAACTTACGCTTAGTGTAGGAGCTGGTTTTAATACTCAATGTTTGTAGTTTGCAGCCTGATCTTCTACCATGCCCAATGTCCCATTTGTGTGAAGAGAATCTCAATTTACAGCCGCAGCGTTTGTTGAGGGGGTAGAATTTGGTTATTGGCATTCATGAACACCCTGAAATGAATGCAAAATTAAGTGTATGGGGGTGGTTCTCTGGGGAGAGATTGTTTTACTAAGAATACATTTCCTAGCAGAAAGGCTGTAATTTGCTTCCAATTTAGTGTCGAGTGGTATATTGTCTAGTGTTAGAAATTGAATTTAAGCTCTTTGAACATCTATTAAGGTCATGTAGTGCTTTGTACTACTATTAAGTAGCAAGCATTATAATAGTTTGATATGAAAAGATGAATATTCGCTCTAAGGAATTCTTAAGTCTAAAGTGGAAGTAAACAACTGAAGTGCAATTAAATTTACTAAATTCTCTAGGTTATGTTGAAAATACTATGGGGGCAGAGTAAGGGAGTACTTGCTATGGGGTCAGGAAGTCAGGAAGTGACGTTTGAGGGTTTGGGGTGTGACATTTTACAAGATGTGTGAGAAAGGGTACTCAAAAGTACATGGGGGAGTGGGATTGGAGAAATACACAACTGAATATGAGGACCTGTTCAGGGACCAGGCTCAAGGGGACAGTTTATAAAATGAGAAGGAGCTAGAAAAATAGTCGTTCTCTAAAGAGTTTGGCATTAGAGAGCAATTGGTAATTTTTAAGAAAGGGTGGCTTATGATTAGGTCTCTTAAAGAAACCTCAAAAATCTGTAGTGTGGAGAAAGAAGGAAGGAAAGCTAGGACTATAATGACCTCCGCTAGAGCAGGAATGATGGACTGTGGAGTCATAGATACATGTTGGATTTGTTTGAGGCAGAATTGACATTAATGTACTCATTCGTTAAGTTAATAAGCATTGAGTGACAGCCATGTGCCAGACACAGTACAAAAGGCATGACATATAAAAGACTTGTTTTCAAGGAGTAGCAGGAAGAAGGTAGATTTCTATCCCTGCTCTCTATGAATCAATCAGTACTAAGAACTTGGGATCTTTGCGAACTAGAAAGTGGACAGGCCACACTACTCTTTGAGGAAACTGCTGTGTGAAGTGGCCACAGATGTGGCCCTGCCAAAGACCATGATGTTCTTCCTAGCATTCTAGTGATTATAATTCCTAACAATATAATAAATAATGCAAGCGATAGATAATGCGCAAATGGTAGGGCACTGGATCCTGGAATGTAAGAAAAAGCATCTTCCCTAGAAACCACACACATGACCTACACTGTATCCCAAGGTCTATTCCTACTGGCCAGAACATTCCTTTCATAAAGGTAAAAAATGAAACAATAAAGGCTGGACACGCTGGCTCATGCCTGTAATCCCAGCACTTTGGGAGGACGAGGCGGGCAGATGACCTGAAGTCAGGAGTTCGATACCAGCCTGGCCAATGTGATGAAACCCCGTCTCTACTAAAAATACAAAAATTAGCCAGGCATGGTGGCGGGTGCCTGTAATCCCAGCTACTCAGGAGGCTGAGGCAGGAGAAAGAATTGCTTGAACCTAGGAGGTAGTGGCTACAGTAAGCTGAGAGCAAGACTCCGTCTCAAAAAATAAAAAAAAGCAATGAGGGAAGTTATAAAAGGAAGGTTCAATTAAATATCAGTTAACTGGCAAGTCAAAGGAATCACAGCTATAAAGCAAACAAATGTCCAAATAGTTCTGAAGAGCAAAGATACGTAATAAACTGTCATTATGCCTGGGAATTGAAAGTGGTCAATGAAAGTAAAAGCAAGCTCAAAATCCTCATCTTACTTAGAATCAATCAACAGACACTTTCAAATTTTGCTATTGAAAAATAGAGCTATTTAGTTTTGAGTATCAAACAGGGAACATAACTGATAGTATTAATTAAACCAATCTGAATAGCTGAATAAATTCCAAATGAAGGGTGAGGATGGAGAATAAATGTAGTCCATGTAGAAAAAGGCAAGTCAAGCTGGGCACTGTGGCTCACACCTGTAATCTCAGCATTTTGGGAGGCTGAGACAGGGCAGATCCCTCGAGCACAGGACTTTGAAACCAGCCTGGCAACATGGTGAAACCCCATTTCTACAAAAAATACAAAAATTAGCCAGGCGTGGTGGTGTGCTCCTTCAGTCCCAGGTACCAGGGAGGCTGAGGTGGGAGGTTCACCTGAGCCTGGGAGGTTGAGGCTACAGTGAACTGTGATTGTGCCACTGCACTCCAGCCTGGGCAACATTGTGAGACCCTGTCTAAAAAAAAAAAAAAAAAAAGGTAAAGACAAGTCAAGAGAATTGTGAATGAGGCATAAAAACCAGGAAGCATAAAATAAGAGTGCTAGCTGCAAGTCCAAGAACGATATAAAACAGCCTTAGAGGGAAATATATAGACAGTTGTGATATACTGGGAAATCTCATTGGAACAGATGACTGTCTTAGAAAATGTAAATTAGAATTGAAGAATAAAAAGCCTAAATAAGCAATAACCATTTAAAAAATTGTTAAAGTAGTTAAATAAGTTCTCCAAAATATGTGCAGGTCCAGTTAACTTTATTAGGCAAGTTTTTTCTTACTTTTAAATACCTAATAATCCCTGTGCTCTAAAACATAATATGGAGCACAACCCCGTAAGTGGGGTTGAAATATGTAACATGGTAAGATGCAGTGTTCCACTTACTCCCCATCCCTTTCCCCAAGAGGAGAACTTTGGCCTGCTCTCCTGTTTGAGAACAGGGCCTGGGTGCAGGATTGACACCCATGTGTTTCTTGACTTATGTAATAACAGGCTGACTGTCTCAGGTCATCACTGTATTGGAAATGTCTTCAAACTCATTTTACAGAAGATAAGTATAACTCTGATACTAAAACCTAACAAGATTGCATAAAAAAGAAGCTGGAGCAAAATTTCAGTTTAAAAAGATACGTAAACATCCCAGACAAAATGGCCTTGAAGATAAAATGGATTCAGACAGAGAATACTTCACCCTGTGGGAATCTTGGTTTTGTTTTGTTTTGTTTTGTTTTGTTTTTGAGATGGAGTTTCACTCTTGTTGCGCAAGCTGGAGTGCAGTGGCGCAATCTTGGCTCACTGTAACCTCCACCTCACAGGTTCAAGCGATTCTCCTGCCTCAGTCTCCTGAGTAGCTGGGATTACAGGCACACACCACCATGGCCAGCTAATTTTGTATTTTTAGTAGAGACAGGACTTCGCCACGTTGGCCAGGCCAGTCTTGAACTCCTGACTTCAGGTGATCTCCCTGCCTTGGCCACCCAAAGTGCTGTGATTATAGGCGTGAGCCATTGCGCGCAGCCTGGGAATCTTGTTCCCAAGAGGAAAAAAAGGCAAGGATGAGTTCCCAACTTTAATAGTAGGGACGTGGGGATTAACCTTCATGCTGGGATAGAATCAGAGGCATAAGGCCTGCTTGAGGTAAAGAGGTAACCCCAAGACCTCCCTTGCATGATTCAGAACCTTAAGGTTGTAGTGCCCATGAAAGAGGATCTTATAAACTTTGCCTAGGGACACAGCAAGGATTTGACTCTAGTGGTTCTGAGTAGGGAGGGGGGAAAGTCTGAAAGAAATCAAAGCCCATCCTGTGCCCCACATAGAATTCAAATCTTAATAGTATCACGGGGGAAACCTAGAGATGTGAATTTGGTATAAAAATTGGCCACCGGCAAGTACTCTCCCATAGCCACCTGAGAGCACCGTACACAACCTCATTCTGGACTTAGGGATTTTTCAGTTTCCCAGCTACACAGATTTCTATAGAAAAACTGAGCTTTGATTGGATGCACTTACAGTGAGAAATTGTCAAAACATAGAAGGAAGGCTTTCACCACCAGTGAATCAGCAACACATAAAGAGGAGCATTAGTTCAAGAATTTAAGATTATAACAAAATACATAAAATAGAATACATATTATAGAACATATAATATGTAAAATATATAATAGCAAAATATAAAGTAAGTTTGGGGGTCTTTGAAGTGTTCCTTATTTATCCTTTGTATAAAAAAAAAGAAGTAGAAATTCAAAGTGGCAGAGGGAGGCTGAAAATACCACCTGCAACCAAATATTGCACACACGGTGGAGGTAGAGGATGTGGTCTATATGCGCAGCACGAATGCTTCCTAATAATAAAGCCCAGAATTAGGTAGTTCTGGGGCATGTGGTAAGGAGAGCTTGTCTGCAGAGAACAGGGCTGCAGAGAACACCTCACCCTGTGGCAAGCTTGTTCACAAGAGGAAAAAGTGCAGCAATGAGCCAAGCCAAGCCTCTGGACATTTCTCTCAAACTTGCAATCAAATACATTTCTCTATATTCCCAGGAGAGAAGGGCTAGGAGTATACTGGGGGATATAACCGCACTTCCCCACCATCATGCAAATCCGAAAGGGGAAAAAAGGAATTTCCTTCTTCACCTAAATAGCAAATGATTAAAGGGGATAAAAGAAGGTATAGAAACTATAAGGGGCCGGGCATGGTGGCTCACACCTGTAATCTCAGCACTTTGAGAGGCTGAGGCAGGCAGATCACCTGAGGTCGGGAGTTTGAGACCAGCCTGGCCATGGTGAAACCCCATCTCTACTAAAACTACAAAAATTAACTGGGCATGGTGGCGTGTGCCTGTAATCCCAGGTAGTAGGAAGGCTGAGGCAGGAGAATCGCTTGAACCCGGGGGTTGGAGGTTGTAGTGAGCTGAGATTGCGTTACGGCACTCCAGTTTGTGCGACAGAGCAAAAAGAGAAAAGAAAAAAACAAGAAAGTATAAGAAAAGAGTACAAGCAAATAAAAACTTCAGGAAATAGAAAAACTCACTAAAATTAAAAATCTCAGAAATAAACCTTAAAATAGTAGGTAGATAAACTAAAAAAAAATTCTGAAATGAGTAGATCTTAGTAAATTTCTCAGGATTCAAAAAGAAATTAAACAATACAAAATATAAACAAGATGCTGAGACATGGAGAAAAAAATGAGTCAATTCCATCAAAGGTTCTGGCAGAGAACATGAGCACAAAGCCAGGCTCCCAGTTCTCACTGCCTTTGCTTGCCTATGCCATAGAGGCTGGAGACTAACACCCTCACGCTCCCAAGGTTGCATTTAGCTAGGGTGGCCAGATTCCTTGCCTCTGAGACACGAGTGGAAGTGCAGTAGTGCTGCCTTCTCCTTCCACCTCAGGGTTAGATGTGGTTGATGACTGTGCTTGCCTCCATGTTACGGTAATGAAGGAAAGACCAAGTGTAGCGTGTAGGCTTTGGGGCTGACGTATGCTTCCCGCAGGAATTTTTCCTGTGTGAGAAGATCAATCCCAATTTATTTAAGCCACTGTAGTTGGCTTTTCCATTACTTGTAGTTGAAAGTATTTCTAACTGCTATTAAAGTTTATTTGTTCCAAAAAGATGCAATAGAGAGAATGGGGGGAGATGGAACAAATTCATTTTCAAACATACAGAAAAAAATTAGAATACGAACACCAGTGTACCATTCACTAAGGTTTAAACAGTGATTATTTTGCCGTATTTGCTTTATCTAGGTTTTTCTTTTGCTGAAATTATTTTAAAATAAATTACAGACATCATGATATTTAACCTACATATCCCTCAGTAGGCTCTAAAAAGAACCTTTTTCTATACAACCATGATTCCATGAGTACATCTAACGAAATTAATAATTCTGAGCATCATATAGTGCCCAATCTATATTCAGATGTCACGGGAATTGTCTGCCGAATCCAGTGAAACACCAGATACTGCATTTGGGTTTAATGTTTCTTAATTCAATTGCAATCTATAGTACTACCCTACCCTTTTATGACTTTGAGTTTTTTAAGACACCAGGACAGTCGTCTTACAGAATATCCTATATTCTTGATTTCTCTGGTTGTTTTCCAGTGGTCAATTTTATTTCCTGTAAACTGGAAAGGAAATCTAATTCAATTCTGGTTAAACATTTTAGGCAAGAACACTTTGTAGTTGATACTGTGTTCCTCGTTTTCGTTACACCTGGGGGCACATAATATCTGTTTTTTTCACTGTTAGTGATGTCAAGTATTGTCCCTTGAATAAGGTGGTAACAGCCAGGACTCTCCACTGTGAAGTTATGTTTTTGCCCTTGTGACTAGTAACCAAACTGTGAAGACTGTGAAGTCATGCTTTGGCACCAGTGTGAATGTTCCGTTACTGACTGCCCTTTTGCCTAAGATTTTAGCATGTGTTGATGATTATTGCCCTAATCAAATATTCCATTGAAGTGACAAAATGGTGATTTCCCCAATTCTATCATTTCCTTTACACTTATTAGTTATCATTCTTCCATAAAGAAGCACTTTCCTTTAGGAACTGGGGTCATTTGGCTCCCCTTATGGAATGGCAGTATGTATCCTTGATTCTTTCTCTCCAGTTAATGATTTCAGAGTGAGGGATTCATGTTATGCTCACCTCCAATAACATCATGTGAATCTTTTAGGAGGAAGATTCTATCTCGTGAATACTATATTGGACTCATGAATTATTATATATTCAAATATGCCCAAATCAATTACTTTACTTTTTTAAATTAAACTTATTATTTTGAGATAATTATAGATTCGTGTGAAATTGTAAGAAATAATACAGAGAGAACCCATGGTACCTTGTACCCAGTTTTCCCCATTGGGAACATCTTGAAAAACTATAGTACAATATCACAAGGATATTGACATTGATTATGTCAAGATGCTGAGTATTTCTATCACTGTGACTTCTCATGTTGTCCTTTTATTTATTATTGCTTTTGATGCTTTAACTGTCCAAACTTTGGCCAGTGGAAACGCCTTCAAGATCCCTGTGTCTTTTTCACATAATCCCACTCTCTTTGATTTCATGCTTTCTGGCAGAACAAGATGTCTCAGAGTTGCCTGTGTTTTCTGCCAGAGACCTGGAATCCATTATTTCTTCAAGGAGCCTTTCCTAGTTTGTGGCATTTCCGAAGAAAAGTCCAAGGGCCAGTAGGGGTACTCAGTGCCACTTGGCTGTCATTGATGATGGGCTCTTGCAATGTACAAAAATGGAAATGTTTATATATTTCAAATTAATTAAAATATCTTCGACTGATGGGGAACACCAAAATTAACATTATATAACATTCCTAGATTTTTACTTAATATTAGTTTCAAACTTTTTTCTCTTCCTCTACATATCTTTTTTCCTAACATACTTATTTGCATTATGCTGTGCTATACATGAAAAAGTTTCAAAATATGATTATTACTGCTTACAATAAAGTCACTGAATGAATATGAATATTTCTTTGCAGTTCTTGTGTCCTTTTAGCCCAGATATAAGGTTAAAGTACTGTTTTAAAGTCATATGATTATGTATTTTTTTCCCTGTGGGGCCATGTTACTAATTTGACCTCTAATGAGCTTCACTTGTGCTTGTTTATTTTCAATTTTAGAGTTTTCTTTTTTGACGTAATTTTATTCTTTAAAATATAAGGATATAAAATTTGTGGCTCAAAAGTAAAAACTATATAAAAATTGCCATCACAAATGTATTGTTTCTATATGTTCCCCTCTCTCCACCTCCTTACTCTCCCCTTCCCTCCCATTCCCTCCCTTTTTTCCTTCCTCTCTTTCTTCCTTTCTCCCTCTTTCCTGTCTCACATAAAGCACATGCATACAAATACTCCTTTTTCCATTCCTTTTCTTCATAAGAGGTAGAAATTTGCCTTTAAAACAATTTATTTAAAAATATAAGCCTGAGGTCAGTCCTTGAGATAGCGGTCCTCATCAAGCCCATGGAAGGGGCATAGTACTCGAAAGTGTGGGTCGGCCACAGTGTAGGCCACTACCCCTGTCCTGATGGACGTTTGCGTTGTTTTCAATCTTTTGCTTTTATAAATAAAGCCAATAGGATGGCTTGTGCATGTTGGTTGTTTTGTGGTCGTTTGTTTTTGTGTAAGTGCATCTATACGAGTGAGAATTCATTATCAAAGGGTGTCTTGGTAGCCAGGTATTATCCAGTGTTTCTCACTGGGGATTTTAACAGTTTGCATTCTCACTGGCGATGTGGAGTGTGACTGTTTTCCATAGCGTCATTAGTAGAGTGTATTGTCTCACTATGGCATTATTTAATTAGTTAATTATTTGCATTTTCCTTTTTAAGAATGAACGTGAGAAATTTTTTCTGCATTTAGGGGAGATTTGCATTTTTATTTTTTTTCTGTGAACTTTTCATACGTTCTTAGGGTCTACCTTTTTAATTATGTTATTCATTTCTTTTTCTTTTTCTTTTTCTTTTTTTTTTGAGATGGAGTGTTGCTCGTGTTGCCCATGCTGTAGTGCAGTGGCATGATCTCATCTCATTGCAACGTCTGCCTCCCGGGTTCAATTGATTCTCCTGCCTCAGCCTCCTGAGTAGTTCTATTTTTGTGCTGGTTGGCCCCCTGCCAGGAGGTGGCACTTTCCAGAAAGCATCAGCTGTAGTAGTGTGGAGAGGGACCAGCTGTGGGTGGGGCCCTAGAAAACCCAAGATTATATGCCCTTTGTCTTCTGCTGCTGGGTGGGTAGGAAAGGACCATCAGGTGGGGGCAGGGCTAGGTGTGTCTGAGCTCAGACTCTCCTTGGGCCAATCTTGCTGCGGATTCTGTGGGGGATGGGGTGAGATTCCCAGGTCACTGGAGTTGCGTACCTAGGAGGATTATGGCTGCCTCTGCTGAGTCATGCAGGTTGTCAGGGAAGTAGGGGGAAAGCTGGTAATTACAGGCCTCACACAGCTCCCATGCAAACTGAAGGGCTGGTCTCACCCCACCAGGCATGCTTCCCGCCCCGCAACATCCCAGAGTCCATTTCCAGGTGGAGGGCGAGACTGGCTTGAAAATTTGTCTGAGGCTCTCTGCCTCCCAGCTTTGAGAGAAAGGGGCTTTAGTTCTTCCCCAGCCTGTGAACTGCATACCCAGTTTGTGCCCTCCGCACCCCCGCCTGCCCCGAGTTCTGGCCAGGAGGCTTCTCACCCCATTCAAATTGTTAGAAAGTTCTGCTAGAGAATTCCTTCTCCCTGTGGAGTTTTAACCCTGCTCCTCTGGCCACCCTCCCGATGGATTCCTGTGGTTCCAGGCAGGAATGGGCTAGTTGGGGACCCAGTGAGCTCCCAGTGCCTTTCTGCTGCTTCCTCTACCCCTGAACTTCGCTCGGCTCTCTAACCTGACTCAGGTCCAGGTAAAGTCGGAAACTTCTCCCACAAACAGACCTTCAGCTTCTCTACTGAGGGTGTGTGTTTTGAAGAGGAGGGTCTCCCTTACCCACTTACACAGTTGGGGCACTCACAGCATTTGGGGTGTCTCTTGGGTCCTGCAGGAGCAACCCACTTCCTTCAGAGGGTCTGTGGGTCCTCTCGGGATTGCTGGATTTTTCTTGCTGTTGATCTGGAGCTAAAATTCATAGTGCAAGCTTTCACATGCTGCTCTGTCCAGAGCTGCAATCTAGTCCTCTGAGTTATATTTGAAATATGTCTCTTGTTTTATAGCACAGGTTTGAGTTCTGCTATGTGATCATCATATTTAATTTGAAAATCATGACATTTAATTGGTCAGTTAAGTTCATATAGGACTTTATGTTTCATTTTGAATGAAATTCACTGCAATTCACCTCTTGATGCCTCGGCATCTTATTCAAAAGTAAGGTAGTTGTGGTTGAGTGCTGGAGATTTCTCAAGAGTAAGGGGAGAGAGGGATCATAGTGGTTATGTTCAGAGATGCAGGGCAAGAGATTGTGGTGAAAACTGGAGGGGCTTAGTAGGAAAGGTTTCAGGGAGTGGGTGGTCATCTTCTCAGGGAGCCACAGGATTCACTGACATGGGGCTGATTGCTCCTGGGAAAGACAATAATCTTCATTCATTTTAGTAACCTGTGTGGGAGTATGGAGACAGCAGAGAGTAAGAAGAACATCCGGATCTGGCAGATAGTGAGTTCAGGAAGAAAAATATAAGTAACCTTTGTGCATTTTCTGCTTTTGGAGAGGCAGTCTGTGAGTGTCACTGGGTGGAGATTTTAGTGTCTGGAGTGAAGCCATCTCTGGCATAGGGAGCAAAGTCATCTCCAATGCTGAGGTCTTGAATTGGGGAAGTGTCCTCCAGGAGGTGGGACTGGGATGTTCTTTCTAATGGGTAGTCACCTGAGTTGGTGTGGGCCTCAGAATTTGTCATAACTGGTTGAAACAATGGTCTACTGGAGAGTTTGGGTGTCTGGTTATAAGCCTATGAAAGCACCCAAACCAATAGAAATAAGACCAACAATCAAAGGAGTGATGAGCAGCTGTAGCTGACAGGGTTTTGTTTTGGGTGGAAGTTTAGGTTCACATGGGTTTCATATAAGATGAGCAGCTGCCAGGCCTGTGGGACAATGTATGGTTAATGAGTCCCAAGAGAGTCTATGTCCTTGTTCTGACCTACAGCCCTTAAGGGATGGGGAAAAGATAAAAAGTTTGTTAAAAAAAAATAGGTTAAGGCCTGGGGCAAACTAGAGGACTTTAGTTTACTCGTGGTATGGAAGTTTGAAAAGGAGTTAAGGCCGTCATGATGTCTCTTATTGAGACCAGTTATTTGGGTCCTGTCATGGACATGAAAGTTCTATTGAACATGTCTCAAGAGCCCAGCATGATATGTTCTAAGAAGTGAACCGAGTGCCTTAGTTACTATTAGTTAACAACTGTGACTCTGAAGGGAGGAAGGCGTGGCCTAGCAAGGCCTTGCATTGTGGCCTTACTCTTAAGGGGAGAAGTGTGATTCTAATTTATACTTTGTGTGTATGCGAAGTATGGTATTCTATATTAGGCGTAGATGCTCTGACACAATAAATAATAAATTAAAATTGAAATAAGTCTTTGGCATTTACAAATTGGCTTAATAAAATGGAACCCCTTGTACCCCCAGTTAATATAGTTAATATTTTATCTATCTTAAGATATTAGAAGAGATTCCCAGAGATTTTTTTCTTTTTTTTTTTTTAACCTTGAAGGGGACAATTTTTTGGTAATGACCTAATAGTTTATAATAAACATGAAGACAGGACCAGTTGTTGATCAGGGTATCCAGTGCTAAGATGACCTTCTGGAGTTTTGGCCAAGTGTGCTGTGTTTGGGCTCATCCTTTATTAGGGGCATCCTGGCTAAGGAATGGAAAGCAGCACATCCTGGCTTCACCACGAACAAGGGCTGGCAGTGCCGTTCACATAGTCTATGAACTCCCTTTACTGATCACTCAGTCAACCCACAGGGCTTCCTAAGTGGTCCAGGGGTTGAGGGAAGGGATGTTATCGTCCAGCATCCTGGCATCTGGCAAGGGGCTTAGAACAGGGGAAGCCATGCCTTTCTGTGAGTAGAATATGCCAGAGGACCCAGATTTGTTCCCATCTGTCTTAAGGGAGCCTCAATAGCGGTGTTGAACTTGTGGGGTCTGTTTCTATGGCCCAAAGCATAATGGGCAGGTGGGTATAGAGGGTCACGAGCTCAGGGTCTGGGAGAGCCCAGTAAGTGGGGGCCAGTCATCTGTTGTATTAATGCTGTATAACATGAGGCCAAAAATCCTGGGGCAACTGATGGCCATCCTAAATGATCAAGAGACTGCAGGAGGCATTTGAAAAGGTTGCAAAGACTCTACAGTAAAGGCTTTTTTTTTGTTTTGTTTTTTGGAAGGTACATACAGGAGTGTCTATAGACTTTAATTTAGAAGGAAGATTTATAAAGGAGGAATATGTTGCCATCAAAACCCAAAAGTATTAAGAAATATTGGTCTTAAATGTCATTGATGTATGTATTAAATGAGTCTCCTTAGCTGAGAATGTCCTGGATGTACTCTCATACCAGTGCTCTTAGCGAAGGTGAGTGTCATTAAGTTCTTGTTTATAAAGACTGTGTGTGGGCTGGGCATGGTGGCTCATGCCTGTAATCCCAGCAGTTTGGAAGGCTGAGGCAGAGGCGAATCACCTGAGGTCAGGAGTTCAAGACCAGCCTGACCAACATGGAGAAACCCTGTCTCTACAAAATTAGCCGGGCATGGTGGTATCTTGGCTCACTGCAACCTCTGCCTCCCGGGTTCAAGCGATTCTCCTGCCTCAGCCTCCTGAGTAGCTGGGATTACAGGACCGCCACCACGCCTCACTAATTTTTGTATTAGTAGAGATGAGGTTTCACCGTCTTGGCCAGGCTGGTCTTGAACTCCTGACCTTGTGATCCACCCACCTTGGCCTCCCAAAGTGTTGGGATTACAGGCGTGAGCCACCATACCCGGCCATAACTTTATTTAATTACCTTTTTTCCCCCTCTGTATCTAGGGGTTGGTTCATCAATCAGTAAGTGACCTAGGGCTAGCATGTTTGCTAGACCTGGCAGCCACTCAGTACTTAAAGTTTAAGTTCATCCCCTTTTTTTTCTTAGACTTGTAGTAGCCTAAGCAACAGTCTGTCTTTCTGTCTCTCTCTCGCTCTGTTTTCTTTCTTTTTTATTTTAGTCTTCAGTTGCTTGAAGACGTTCTTTGTCTATGGTTAATAAGAAAAAAAGAGGGAGGAGGGAAGGGCCCAGTGTCTCTAGGCAGCCTTCGGTCCCCTATTTCCTTCTTTAAGTGTGATCTTTAGAACAGCTTGTACTTCTAGGTGACTAAAATAAAAATTTTTCTTTCTTCCTCTCTCTGGATGTTTACCTGACAAGCTCCTGGTGGTATGAGTAGCCTTTTGGTGTTCTGTCCTTACAGATTGTTACCTGAAAAAATTGGGGTGGTGTGGGGGTGACCTCTGTGTCTGCTGGCCTTGCAGGCAGCGGCTTCCTTTTCCAGGGTGACCCACTGGAGCTCTGGAGGTGGTGGGGAGCGGGGAGCGACAGCAGCAGGAAGCGACAAGGGAGGCGCCTGCCTGGCAGCACCTACTCTCCCAGGGCTCTTGGGAGGCAGGTGAAGTTATCCCCCATTGGGGTTAGGGTTAGGCCATCTAATCCTTTCACTCTGGCTCCATTTTACCAACACAGTGAAGCCCAGTGTCGCATCACCCTCTCCGACTGTGGCTAAGGAGAAGTCGCTGCCTCCCGGAAGCCTGCTGATGGGTTCTCCGAAAGCAGCACGCCGAGGTGCGCTTCGCCACGGACAGGCCCGCCCCCCTCCGAGGCCCCAGGCCACGCAAGGGCGCACCCGGCTCAAGGGGCAACGCATCCTCCAATGGAGGGCGGCGACCGAGGGTCCCCACGGTCCCAGGACGGGGTCTGATTCTGCAAAGGGAAGCACATCCTCCTACCACCGGGACCTTGCCTTCCGCGCTGCAGACAAAGAGCCGGCTACAGCCGCCGCAATTCCGGAGAGTCCCGGAGGCGACACCGACGACAGCAGGACCCGGTAGCGCGCAGCGGCGCGCAGCGAGATCCAGCGCCAGCAAGGAGCGCGCAGACCAGACCTACTGGGCCAGCTGATACAGCAAGGTAGCAAGCCCTCTGCTGGGGACAGACACCGGGATTGTGTCCAAGCCGCGACCGCAGTCCGGCTGACTAGGCCAATTCTTTGGAATGAAACTTTATCAATTTAGCCCAGCAGCTATGGTCCTCAGCAGCTGAGAGGACAGGATAAAAGAGCATCAGCATGGGATCCACCTGCTTGGGGCCCTTTGGGGCGGCTTCACCCTCAGGGATTAGATTTCAGGCACTGCTTCAGTGACACAACCGCAGTGTGAAAGTTTAAGCGGTTTTTGGTACTTACAGATCCTGGAGGGCGCGCGCGCTCACACACACACACACACACACACACACACACACACACACCCACACGTACACACGGAGCACAGGCAGAGAGAGAGAGAGAAGGGACCCTTGGGCTAATACCTTTATTGGGTTCAGACTGTTATCCAAACAGGTTTAATTGGTGAATTTAAAGGAAGCAGGCACTGCTTCCATCCCCCTGACTGAGAGGCGGTCACTTAAAGTTTGCAGGCACATGTCTGAATGGTCCCTTGAAAGGAAGCAGCAGGAAGGTAGGAAGCCCATCCGACTAGGCAGAAAGATGCCTCTGTGTTTTACTTCTGGCCACCGACTGGAGCCATTCTAGTAGGGAATAGTATTAGAAACCGCGTCTAGGCTGACGGAGCCCTGCTTCTGGTATGAGAAAGTTAAAACATATTTTAAGATGGATGCCTGTCAGGTCTCCATATGCAAGCCTGGAGCCTGAAAGTCAAATTTGAAGTCCTGCTTGCCTTGGCTGATCACCTCCCCCCACCCCCAACCCCCACCCCCGCATTCGCCATTGTCCCTGATCGCCCAGTGGAGCTTCCCGGACAAGCCCCTCACCCAACCCTGCCATCTTAACTGTTCTTATGATAATGTGAATATCACCTGCACCCAGGTGAATAAACAGCCATGTTGCTCACACAAAGCCTGTTGGGGGGGGGTCTCTTCATTCAAAGCGCACGTTTTCAACAATGCCAAGGCAACATAAAATTATAAGCACTCACAACATGTTGATACTCAGTTCTGGCATTTAAAAAATGCTTCATTTTTTTCAAAAAGAATTATAAAAAACTTTTACCTTCTGTTCTGTTTTCTTAGCTTTTCTGCTCTGTTTTTTTTTCCTTTTTTTTCTCTTGATAATTGGAAATATTTGAACTTTGTATTAGTAATTATCTTTTTATAATACCCATTCTTCCTTCTTTCCTTTAGATAATATTGACTGGATCTCTACTGTAAGCAAGAATATAATTTGTTTTGCAAACTCTTCTTTCCTCTCCTCCCTCTCTGTCATTCAATTTTAATTATTATAATAATGCATATTCTCTTTCTTTGCTTTCACTCTCTGCGCCTAAATATATTTAAGCTTCTGGTTTTTTTTTTTTTTTAGCTTGAAATGATGTCATTTGTTTCCCAACTCTTGTAAGTAAATTAGCGAGCTAATTATGCTTTTCCCTAACTCTTGTAAGTAAATCCGCGAACCAATTATGCTTTTCGCTCTTTCTCTTTTTAGGTTGTGCTTTTTCTAACTTTGTCAGAGAACATGTTTCCATATCATCCTTTGACTCTTACCTCACCTTTGTTTTCGTCTTAGATCTTCAGTTGAATATATGAAACACTCACTACTAATCTTGTTTCACCAGTTTTCCGGAGTGTCAGGTTTCTCAAAGAGAGCTCATGGGTCAGCATCCCCTGAGTTTCAGCATGTTCAAAATTGCTTCTCCATAGCCTGAATATGTGAAGGAATCTTGCTTGGTTACAGAAGCCTCACTTCACACTTTCCTGTTTTCTTGTAAACATTCCTCCATGTTTTCTTGTAGACGTTCTTCCATTTTGTTCTCTTTGACTCCCTTTTACTGTTTAAAAACTTGTGCTGTTTTAAAATACCAGTCATGGCCTGGTGCGTTGGCTGACGCCTATAATTCCAGCACTTTGGGAGGCCGAGACCTGCAGATCACCTGAAGTCAGGAGTTTGAGACCAGCCTGGCCAACATGATGAAACCCCATCTCTACTAAAAATACAAAAATTAGCCAGGTATAGTGGAAGGCACCTGTAATCCCAGCTACTAAGGAGGCTGAGGCAGGAGAATCACTTGAACCCAGGAGGTGGAGGCTGCAGTGAGCTGAGATCTCGCTATTGCACTCCAGCCTGGGAGACAACACCAAGACTTTGTCTCAAAAATAAATAAATAAACAAATAAATAAAAAATACTAGTCATAAAGCCAGCTAGCTATTACAAAGATACGTGCAGTTACTTTAACACAAATTTTATTTTATTTGATTTATTATTACTACTATTACTATTATTATGTATTTTTTGAGACAGAGTTTGACTCTATGGCCCAGGCTGTAGTTCAGTGGTGCAATCAGGGCTCACTGTAGCCTAGAACTCCCAGACTCAAGTGAAACCACCACCTCAGCCTCCCGAGTAGCTGAGACTACAGGCATGTGCCACCAGTGCCCAGCTAATTTTTTGTATTTGTAGTAGAGAAGGGGTTTCACCATGTTGCCCAGGCTGGTCTCTAACTCCTGGGCTCAAGTGATCTGCCCCCTTCTGCCTCCCAAAGTGCTGGGATTACAGGCATGAGCCACCATGCCCAGCTCACAAGTTTTACATAAAATGACTTCCTATTACTTTTAGATGAGAAGGAAAACACACGTAGCTTGTGGTTCCCACAAAACTTTAACATGTTAATTTTAGTGGGGAAAATAAGGTACTTTCCTAGTTATCCACAAGGGGGGAAGACTGATTTTATTTCTTTTTTTCCATGGTGAAGTAAAGGGTGGACTTTAATGGTTATTTACAGGAGGCTGCAAGATATGAAATTCCACATGGAAATAAGAAATCTAGCCAGAAGACAAGCTTTATACAGTATGTGCAGTTGGAACTGTTTAAGTATAGTTTCAGTGTAAAAAGTGCTACAATAACCACATTTAGAAGAGTTCTTTGTAGAGAAACAAGAAGACAAAATACCAAACATAGTACACAACAAATTTATGCCTCAGCTACATGATCTAAAAGTTAAAGGTCCCAGGAGTCCCATCCTGAACTCGGAAGGTACAGCATTCAGAGGTAGTTTCTGGGACAACATTTTGATCTTCCTCTTCCCCTACAGAGAAATACTTCTCAGTGAAGTTTAACGAAGCCTCATACACAGACTCATTTTCATGGTTTTGTAGAGCTTCAATTTTGTCTAAGCCTCCACATTCTTCAATCATTATACTAAGTTATTCAGTTTCACCTAGTTTCTCAGCAGCCTGAAATATATTTGAAATGGCATCCAGGATAACCAGAATAATCTTGGTATCTTTTGTAGTTAAGAGGTTCATCAACGGTTCTGTTGCACCACAATGAACGAGGTACACAATCTGTTCAACTGTTCCACCACTGGTCTAGTTGGTCACGGTCCATACAGCTTCCTTTTGTGTCTTAAAATCTGTCTTAGAGAGAGCACTGACAAGAAATGGGACTAATTCATGATTCACAACTTGCTGTATCTGGTCCTGACAGCCAGCTGTGATGGTTGACATTGTCATGTAGCTTCCTTCCGAATGTTAGTTTTGGGGTTGGTGAGCAGTCTGGGAAAGACGGCAAGTGCTCCTGCATCGATCACAACCTGAGTCTGTCCATCTGTACCAGTGACAATATTCCCTATGGCTCTTAGTGCAGGAGTCGCAACTGGCAATTCCGAAGCTCCTAGAAGCTTCACAGGTTGGGGCACAACTCCTGTTTTCACGACCATGTCAATTCGTTCATTTGGACCAGCAGTAAGGTAGGAAATAGTCCAGCAGGTATCTGCTAATACTTCTGGATCATCATGATGCAGGAGCCTAACTAAGGTAGGAAGAATCTGCTCAACAGTATCTAACGGGGGTGCAGGATTCTTGTTGCGGCAAAGATTTGAAAGTGTCCAGGTAAGATTACGCAAATAACCACATGCTAAAGATGACATATCAGGAACTGCAAGAAGAGCCAACAGTGGGTCAGCTGCACCGTACTTAATAACCAAGTCTTGGAACACTGAGCCATCACTTGCAATGTTTCCTAGAGCCCATACAGCTTGTTTACTGATGTGAGCATGGGGAGATGCCAACAGAGAAATGAAAGCTGGGATGGCACTTCCATCAACCACAGCCTTGGTTTGTTCTGATGTCCCAGACACAATGTTAGTGAGTGCCCAAGCACATTCAAATGGAATGGGACTACAATCAATGCCGCCCAACAAGGACACAAATTCTGGAATCAAACCAGCCCAGATTTTGTTGTCTATGGGGGGCTGATTTTCTCTAGAAAGTAGTTTCCCGGCAGCTTGAGTAGCTTGGAGCTGATTTTCCACATTGCTGCTATTTATGCCCTTGATAATGTCATCAACAGAACCATTTACAGTGCCTTGGTTGTTGCGGTTTTCCTGCAGCAGAGAAGTAGCACCGTCAGGAAATGAGCTTACGTTTCTCCCCTTCAGCATCTGGTCATCCTTCTTAGCTTTCCTCAGCTCCACATTGACTTCTGTTCTGTGACACCTCATTTCTGTACTGTCTTTTCCCTTGCTCTTGAATCTGTTAAGGCGAGCAGTGGTGTATTTGCGTTCTCATTGGTGGATGTGGTTATGAGACAAAGGGAGAAATCTGCAAAGTGGGCCTGGGCTTCCACAGGAGGCTATGCGGGGATCGGCAGCTGTGGGGCGGCTGTGCTCAAAGCCACCACCTCGGCTCTGACTGATTCCATGTCTTCTGGGAGGTATCCATTGGGTAATCATTAATGATTATTTATTTTATTTTTTTTTTTATAGATTTAGGGAGTATATGTGTAGTTGTGTTACATGGATATATTGTGTAGTGGTGAAGTCTAGGCTCTTAGTGGTCTATAAATCACAATAATTTGTTAAGATGTAGTGTGCAGTCTGTTTTTCATATGTGTGCCCTATCTTTGCCATATGTAGATTCAGAACTTACTTTTTTTCCCCAGAAAAGTTTTCTTGATTATAGCTTTACATATTAGTCCTAGTCTTTTAGTTTGTTTCTTCCTCAGGTTCTCTAATGACATTTGTGTTACCTTGTGCTTGTATCCTGTTCTCTCTACTTTCATTTTCTTGGCTTTTACAATTTCTGTTACGTCTATTACTGTACTTTTTTGTCTTCCTATTCTCCCTTGGCTACCTAGTAATGCAATTTTTGTTTCTAAGATTTGTCTATTTCTCAAGTTCTTAATTATTTCAGTTCTTCTTTTTTTTTTTTCCCTAGACGGAGTATCGCTCTGTTGCCCAGGCTGGAGTGCAGTGGCGCAATCTCAGCTCACTGCAAACTCTGCCTCCCGTGTTCAAGCGATTCTCATGCCTCAGCTTCCCAAGTAGCTGGGATTAGAGGCATGCGCCACCACGTCTGGCTAATTTTTGTATTTTTGATAGAGACAGGGTTTATCCATGTTGGCCAGGCTGGTCTCAAACTCCTGACCTCAAGTGATCCGCCCACCTTGGCCTCCCAAAGTGCTGGGGTTACAGGCATGAGCCATGGTGATCAGCCAGTTAGTTCTTATTTCACTGTTTGTTCATCTGTTTCCTGAGTTGTGATTTTTGTATTTGTGGTATTATTTAATATCTAACATTGCTTATTTAATTATTCTTTCAGGTGCCACTATGTTCCCTAGTGCCAGCCATGAAAGCTGCTTGTGGCTTGTGGTACACCTGGTCCAGCCACAGACTCACAGGGAGCTGGCACCTGTGCCAGTCCCTGGAGCTGCCCACTCCACTGCAGCTGGCAAGCCTGGCTGTGCACAGTGGCTGGACTGAATGCTTGCTCACACAACCCTTGCTGCTCTGTGCCTGGCTTGCACTTGGCAGGTATGCGATCCAGGCAGGTAGTTCTAGCTGAATGCAGCCTGCCAGGCCAAGTGGGCAGAATGAGCCCAGTAAGTCCAAGTGATATTTGGGCAAAGGTGCCAGTGGCCACAGAGGTTTCTGGATGGCAAAGCAATACCCCCTAAATCCCATGACGCTGGGACTACATGCAGGCCATCACACTCAGCTAAATTTTAGTTTTTTTTTTTTTTTTTTTGTAGAGGTGAGGTCTCCTTGTGTTGCCCAGGCTGGTCTCAAACTCCTAGGCTCAAATGATCCTCCTGCCTCAGCCTCCCAAAGTTCTGGGATTATAGATATGAGCCACCATGCTCAGCCTGTTTTACTTTCTTAATAGTAATTTTGTTATTGCCTGATAGGTTCTTCTTGCCTGCTGCACAAACAACATTAATCTGCTGAGACCATGACATTGCAGTGAAGAAAGGGTTTAATTAACTCTTGGCTGGCCATGTCACATGGGAGACAGTTATTACTCAAATCAATCTCCCCAGAAATTTGTAGACTAGGGTTTTCCAAGGATAGTTTGTTGGGCAAAGGGGTTCAGAAGGGGGCATGCTGATTGGTTGAGGATGCAATCATAGGGGTGTGGAAAATGATCCTTGTGTGCTGAGGCTGTTTCTGAGTGGGGGTTACTACAGGAGTCCAGGTCCAATGTCTAGGGCCACGTGGAACCATCTTGGTTGTCAGAAATGCAAAGCCTTAAAAAACATCTCAAAAGGTCAATCTTAGGTTCTACAAGACTGATGTTATCTGCAGGAGTAATTGGGGAAGTTGTAAATCTTGGGATCTCCAGAATAATGACTAGTAATTATTTAACTAGGCCTACATCTAGTAGAATTCAGGTGCCTTTCATCCTCCTAACTTTGTGGCCTTTCATTAGTTTTACAAAGGAAGTTTAGTTTTTGGGAAGGGCCATTATCATTTAAACTGTAAGCTAAATTTCTCCCAAAGTAAGCTTGGTCTGTATCCAGGAATGACTGAAGACAGCCAGCCTGTGAGGCTAGAAGCAAGATGAACTCAGCCATATCGGATATCTCTTATTGTCATGGTTTTGCAAAGGCAGTTTCAGTTTTGGTGTCACATTTGAAAAATATTTCTCTCTTCTAAGTTCATGAAGATGTTATCCTAAATTTCTTATAGAAACTTGATTTTCTCAGCTTTCATAAAGTAGGATGCCAAGGTTTCTTGTTTTTGTTTTTCATATATGGCTGGTGAGGTGACCCAGCACCATGTACCTTTTCCCACTGAATTGCAATGGAGTTCCCTCTCTCCCATTAAGGTGTGGGACACTTGTGGGTCTGTTTCTTAACTCCTCTTCCTATTGCATTGGTCTGTCTCCATACTCTAGAACCAGTACTGCACTGTCTTAATTTCTATAGTTTCCTAATAGGCTTTTTATCTCATGGTTTAAATATATGAGCTTTGGTCTACTTCCCTATGTCCCTGGGCATCTAGGCTCTTTGTATTTCCATACCAATTTTAGAATCAGCTTGTCTGCTTGGAATGAGCCTAGCCAATGGAAGAAAAAAAAAAGAAGAATCAGCTTGTCAATTTCCACATAAAAAAAAGAAGAATCAGCTTGTCAATTTCCACATACCCCAACCCCCAACACAACAACAGAAAACCAAGGGAGTTTTACTGGGATTACTTTTAATTACATTGAATCTATAGATCAATTTGGGGAGAATTGACATCTTAACAACATTGAGTTTTCCAGTCAATGAACAGGATACATCTTATTTACTTAAGTATTTCAAACATTTTCTTATTAATGTTTTGCAGTTTTTGGTATAAAAGTCTTACACACTTCTCATTAGCTTTATATAGTGACTTTGATAAATTATTTTACTAATAGTCTATTTCTAGGTTTATTTGAATTTTACCAGTTGGCTTTTCTCATTTGTTTTGTTAATGTGATCAACTACATTGACTTTTAAATGTTAAACTAGCCTTTTATTCCTGAAATAAACTACCCTTGTTGAAGATGTATTACCCTTTTTTAATGTGTACTTGCATTTGGTTTACTAAAATTTTCTCCTGTGTTCATGAAATATATTAGTTTGTGGTTTCCTTTTTTTTAAATAATGGACTTGTAGGTTTAGAAATAAAAATTCTGATGACCTCATAAAATGTGTTGGAATGTATTTCTTCCTTTTATTCTCTCTCTCTCTTTAAGAGTTTGGATAAGATTGGTTTTAGTTTTTCTTAAATGTGAAGGAGAATTCACTAATAAAGCCATCTGGCTTAAAGTTTTCTTTGTAAAAAAAAAAAAGTTTTTTTTTAATTAAAAACAACCATTATTACAGATTCAATATCATTCACATTTTCTATTTCATCCTGTGCTAGTGATGCTATATTGGGATTTTGAGGATTTTTAAATCTCCATGTAATCTAATTTTTTGACACAAAATTTAAAAACTTTTGTGAAGTTTTTCATAATACCTTTTTAATATTTCTAAGATCTATGTGATTTTTCCTTTTCTATGCCTGATATTGATAAATTGAATTTTCTCCTTTTTTCCCCTTAATTAGTCTACCTAAGGACTTATTAATTTTATTAAATTTTCCTAAGAAGCAACTTTGACTTTGTTGGCTTTTTATATTATATTTTGTTGACTTCTGCTATTATATTTATTATTTCCTCCTCTTATCCTTGGGTCTAATTAATTGTTCTTTTCCTCATTTATTGAGATGGATGCTTAACTCAGCGATATTCAATCTTTTCCTTTTACCTAATATGTGTATTTAAAGCTGTTAATATTCCCCAAAGCACTTTTTGGTATACACCACAAGTTTGGTTTATTATATTTTCTTTATCTTTTTTCAGCTCAAAATAGTTTCTATTTTTACATTGTGATTTCTTTTTTAACTCATGAGTAATTTGAAAGGTGTTTTTTTATCTTTTATTTATCTTCTCTTACTGAGCACTCAATTCCATAGTGGTGAAAGAACATACAATATAAAATCTAAATCATTTGAAATTTGTCAACTTGTTATAGGAGCCTAGGATACGGTTCCATCTTGTGGTCTATGGTAAATGTCTTATGTGAAATTTATATATGGACACAGGTGTGTTGACATTTTCCGCTTCCGTGTGTGATGATTAACTGCACGTGTTAATTTGACTGGGCCACATGATGCCCAGATAGTTGGTTAAACAATATTTCTGGGTATATCTGTAAGGGTGTTTCTGGGTGAGAGTCACATTTGCAGGGGTAGACCGAGGAAAGCAGATTGCTGTCTTTAGTTTGAGAGGGCCTCACCCAATTTGTTAAAGGCCTGAATAGAATAAAAGGCTAAGTAAGAAAGAGTTCTTTCTCTGCCTGTCTTCAATGTGGGACACTGGTCTTCGCCTGCCTTTGACTAAGACTCAGACTGGAACTGATACCATCAGCTCTTCTGGGTCTGAACTTCTCAGCCTCCAAAGTTGCGTGAGTTAATTCTTTATAATAAATCTTTCTCTTTCTTCTCTCTGCATACACACATACACACACACAATTTGTTCTGTTACACCCTAATATATCGTTCATATTTTTAAAAATATTCAACAAAGTCTTTGTATGCTAACTCCCAAATATATATCTTCTAGATCAGTATTTCTATTGGTTGTTTTTTTTCTTAATTATCTTTAAGTTTTTCCTTTTTTATTTGCATCATCGTAATCATCATTTTTTTTTTTTTGCATACATTGTGGATTATAATTTTGGAGGTTCTTCCTCTAAAGATTTGCTAAATTTTTTTCTGGTGGACAGCTCATGTACTTGTAGATTACTTCATCCTGTCAAAGTTTGGTTTTGGTCTACTGGGCAGCATAACTTTCAGCTTTGCTGTTAGTGCTACAGCACAGCGCTAATGCTAAGGTGTGGTCTTTATGTTATACGTTCTTTGGGGTGTTGCTTTTCTGGCTGGAAACCTGTGGCCAGTCACCTTTGCTCAAGTTTACTCAATCCTGTGGGGCTTGTTCTGCCCACTCAGCCTGGCAGGCTGTGCTCAGCTCATACTACCAGCTTGGATCCCAATGCCTGCCAAGGGAGACTGTGCGGAGAAGCAAGAGGTATGTGACTGAGCCTGGCATCCAGCCACTGTGCAGTTAGACATGCTGGCTGCTGGAGTGGGCGGGCAGCCCTAGGTGCTGGCCTTCTATGAGGCTGCAGCTGGACCAGGTGGACCGCAGGCAGCTTCCACAGCTGGCACCAGGGAACATGGTGGTGCTTGGAAGCTTGGAGACACCAGGAACCACAGAGCTTCAAAGAGGAAGTCACAGACCTGGCTCAGACAGTTCCCAGGTCTGGGGTCTCCAAAGGGCTACAGCTCTTCTCCTTTTTCCCTGCAATTTGGTGATCAAGGGGTATGTTTCAGACCTGTTTGTGTTATGCTCTTTCAGCTCCAACACTCGACCAGTCCCTACCACTTGATGGGTCCCAAGTTCTTGTCCTGTGACCAGGAAGAATGAGGTACACAGACAAGTGGAAGGTGAGCAAGATAAAAAGAAGCTTTATTGAGCAATAGAGTAGCTCCTTTCCACAGCCAGGGTGTCCTGACAAGTGTTCAGTTCCTGGCAGAGAGGAGATCCTGAGGTGGGAAGGTCCTCTGTGCAGGTAGGTGGTCCCATTGTCTGCCTACCTCTAAGCAGAGAGGCAGCCCCGAAGTGGGTTGCTCCTCTCTGTAGCTGGTTGTCCTGATGTCTGCTGTGCTCTGGCTGATCCTGAGGCTTTTATGGGTCCTGGAGAGGGGGAAGTATGTGCTGATTGATCCATGGGTGGCCATGGGCAGGCCTGGAAAAGGCACCACAAGTTCTCACTCTGGTCTGCGGGACTGGCAGCCTGGCCTTCAGCCTTCAGGCCCTCCTTGGCCTGAAGGTGGGGCCTCACCAGGGACCTGCCCCCTTTATTTTTCAATATAGCTCCTCTCCTTTTAGGGTAGAATTATTCTTTGTGTAATATATATATATATATATATATATATATATATATATATATATACACATATACATATATTCATTGAGTTATATATATTCATTGAATGAATTTTTATATATATATTCATTGAGTTATATGTATATAACTCAATGAATATATATAACTCAATGAATATATATATATATAAAACTCAATGAATAATTCTACCCTTAAAGTTAGGTATCTATATATACATATATATATATATAACTCAAAAAATAATTCTACTCAATAAATATATATGTCTTTTATATATATACATACATATAAAACAATAAGTATTTTATATATATATAAAACTAGATATATATAACTCAATGAATAATTCTACCCTTAAGGAGTGGGGAGTGCAGGAGGGGGACTGGTGGGCAGAGGGCTGTGGTTCCTAAATCTCTAGTTGAAGAAAAAAGCAGATGAAAAAGGAAGACTTCTCAGCCAATGGAATTACCTCAGAACATGAAGACGATGATAACAGCAACAACAGTACTAATCATGGCAGTATCAATGGTAAAAATGTCCTCTCTGGGCCTGTTTTAGTTACTTAAAACCTAAAATGCAATTTAAAAAAAATCAAAACAACAACAACAAAAAACCAAAGAGAATAAACTAAGTAATCCTTAACTTCAACTTAGCTCTGAAGATCCACTGTTTCCCATTTTTCCTTTCTTTTTCTCAAAAAGAGGAGCATAGAGGTGGTTTAGTGATCTTATGTTAATCCCTTAGTATTCACTAGTCATTTGTGAGCCTGTCTAGTGTGAAAGATGTTCTTGATGCCAGGAACACAGCGGTGAATGAAGTTATCTTGTTTCTGGTTCTCATGGAACTTTATGTATACCCTACTAACTACATTCTTCAAGACTGGGATGTGCAACTAATTATTCATTACATGTAATTTATAAATTCTAGGCTGAATGAATTGCTGTCGTTTTGGTCGTGAGGTCAAGATATTTAAAAATCAATTTGATATGTGAATGTATTTTCCTTACTAGGTGCAATGAAGAATGCTGGAAACAAAATGGACTTTGGGGATCATTTTTGTTCAGCCTATCTCATGTTACAGGTGAGGACAGAGTTCTCTTTTTCAGTGTGGGCATTTTCACTAAGCATGGGGTCTCTGAGCTTCACTGGTGTTGCATGTATTTGCAGCGTATCCCTTTTATGGATAATTAGATATGTATGGACTTACCAAGATTTATTTATCCCTTGACTCGTCTATCAACAGTGGGACTGTTTCTCGATCTCGGCTGTTGTGAATAAATTCTCTATGAACCTGTTTTAAAAAAAAAGCATTCTAGGGAAATGAAGGAGTAATAGAGCCAGAATTCAGGCTTGATAATTACCAGCTCTTCCCACTGGGAGGCAGCACATGCAATGGTCAGAGCTTGGCCTTTGGAGTCAGGCCCTAATCTGATTGCTAGTTTTGACAGGATCCACGTGATTTGGGGCAAGTAACTTAACTTCACCAAGCTTTAGTTTTCTTAACTGTATAATAATAATAGTATCTTTGTTTTAGACCTGTTATGAGGATTAAAATGAAATAAGATACTGTACTGCATTGAGGGGAGAATTTGGCACAAAATAAAGACTTAATAGCCTTGTTAGTTATCGTACTTCCAGTACCTTTTAAATGTAATTGTTTTAATTTTCATGCTAATTACTTATTTTTTGAATAATGTGTACATTTGCATTATATGTACTATATATGTCTCCCACACACATGCTTCTTCCTTGACGGTCTACTATTTCACATCTCAACTACTTTTCATTTTGAGAATTCCAAATTTTTCTGCTTTTTTTGCTTGAATCCTAAGAAAAATTGCACCTCTTTCCTGATAATAATTCTGGCAATAATTCAGGCATGAGAATTAGAGGACCTGGTGAGGTTTGAGGTTGGTATTCCGTCAACAAACGCCACCCCAGAACAGGTTTTATGTATTGAAAAACCAACTTCAGTTTTTACTCTAGATACAGTTTTTGTCTTTGTTAACATTGGTTCTAGCTTGCTCCATGATTAATACCACCATCTGTGAGATTCTAGCTCTCTTGGCATTTCTTATGTTGAAGAGTCTTGAGATCTTAGTGACATTTGGCATGGGGGCTATTTTCAGTTTCTATGAAGAATATATTGGCCAGGCTACCTTACCTGTATGTCTGTGTGTATTAGGAAGCAGAGGAAGGCAGATGGAGTAGGGGAAGATGGAACTTTTGTGGGCAGGTAGATTGGATGTGGGGAAAGTTTCAGTGCTGATGGTAAACAGTTTAAAGCCAAACCAGATGTTCTAATCAACCTTGGTCCCCATTTTAGAACTGCTCATCTGTGCATGTGCTGCCTTCATTTGTTCAACAAATTCTGAGTTTGAACTCTGCCCAAGTGTGCATGAACCCTCGGGGTAGACAGTGATGGAAAAGATGACGCAGCCTCTCCTTGGTTACCCACTGTAAATGTCACCCAGAGAAAGCGTGGGAGACTATGTAGTGTTTATTTCTTAAAAACCAACTTCAGTTATTACTCTAGTTAAAATTTTTATTTTTGTTAACTCTCTTTCCTTCTAATCTTATTAACTACTTTAAATCTTTTTTTAAATCAAAGTGGTGATGCAAGTAAAATAAGCCCCTATTAAATATTCTTTGTGATTTTAATATTCATCAATTATTAAAGACATGTGTGACAAAAAGAGTGAATCATACAGTGTTGACAGTGGAGCATTTTTGACTGTGATGCATGTTTCTATTTTCTATGATGAGGAAAGGAAATGAAAATATTTGGCAAATAAGGAGAATTGGAGGGGGAAGATTCATCTCACAACATTTATAGTCTCTGCGTTATTTTCAGACTTCATGCCTTTGCCACTGGTTCTAGTTTGCTCCATTATTAATATCACCATCTGTAAGATTCTAGCTCTCTTGGCATTTCTTCTGTTGAAGAGTCTTGTGATCTTAGTCTATGAAATAAAAACAAATGGGGGATGTTTGAGTTGGGACCAGAAAGTAAATTAATTTCTGCTTATTTAAAAGGGTGCCTTGTGCATTCTCTGCTGCACCTCTTTTTCTTCTGTTTTGTACAATGTGTACTCATCTAAGGGAACATGTTATGCTCTTCCTACATGATTTCTGGAATACAGAACATTGGTTCAAAAGAAAAGATGTGACAGCAGGGCAAGCTTACAACTCTAAAGAAAACTTTGCAGGAAGGAAATCAAATGAGAAATGCTAATAGAGCTTATTCACTTCTGATAAATGAGTTAGAATACATTTTGGCTGCAGGAGAGGGGTTGTTTATTGTTCCACATTTATCAAAGGTGATAGGATGGAAGCTGTATTAGGCCATTCTTGTACTGCTATAAATATCCAAAACTGGGTAATTTATATAAAAAAAAAGAGGCTTAATTGGCTCATGATTCTGCAAGCTTTACAGGAAGCATGGTGTTGGTATTTGCTTGGCTTCTGGGGAGGCCTCCAGAAGCTTACAATCACGGCAGAAGGAGAAGGGGGAGCAGGCACGTTACATGGTGAGAGCAGGAGCAAGACATGGGGGTAGGGGGGTGCCACACACTTTTTTTTTTTTTGAAACAGAGTTTTGCTCTGTCACCCAGGCTAGAATGTGTTGGCATGATCTTAGCTCACTGCAACCTCTGCCTCCCAGGTTCAAGCGATTCTCCTGCCTCAGCCTCTGGAGTAGTTGGGATTACAGGCGCCTACCATCACGCCTGGCTATTTATTTTGTATTTTTTTTTTTTTAGTAGAGATGGGGTTTTACCATGTTGACTAAGCTGATCTCAAACTCCTGACTTCAAGTGATCCACCTGCCTCGGCCTCTCAGAGTGCTGGGATTACAGGCATGAGCCACCACCAGTGCCACACACTTTTAAACAACCAGATCTGGCAAGAACTCACTCACTATTGCAAAGACAGCAAAAAGCCATGAGGGATCCTCCCTCACAACCCAAACAACTCCTACTAGGAATTATAGCACTGGGAATTACAGCTCAACAATGAGATTTGGGCAGGGACAAATAGCCAAACCAAATTAGGAGCCAAGCAGAGTGTTAGACTGTAAAAGGTGCATGAATGAAAAGGAAAAACAGACAAAATAGGCAAATCCAAATGAGCAAAATTTGCACTGGAAAGTCAACTAACAGCATCTACGTAAAGCCAAGAAGCAGAGCATGCTTACTGGCCATGAAATCCCAATGTGTGCTGCTGGTTCCTCAGCAGGGTGCTGGACTCTAAGTGCCAGTCATCTGATCAGTAACACTGCTGGACCCTGGCTCCTGAGTGGGCTCTTGAATGGTCTCTTCAGTGGAGAAGGTAAAGGGTCTTCCTCTAATTAACTTCATTTTCAGTTAGCTCTATAACCAAGTACAATCCTCTGTTGAGCGTCGGCTAGTTCCTGGATTAGGTGTAATAGTTATTTCTTCTGTAAGTATTGGACTTGTGTTCTCAGGTGGCAAAGTTGGAGATACCTCTGGAAAACAAGAACTACAACAAAAGAAATGCAGTTCTATATAAGATTGCTTTTATCTTTCTGTTGAGTTTGCCCCATTTTTAAATCAAGGCAATTAATTAAAAAAAGGGTGTAAAGACTCCAGTTACGTTGGCAAAATTTATTTCCACTTAAAAATCATGCCTGGATCACAATGATTCAGTTTCTGTAAGCTCTCCCACTCCCTTCCACGAGAATTGCTGTTGGCCTCAAATGTTGATACACAAACGATCAGATAATCAGGCCTAGAAATTAATGAGTTTACCAGATTCACATATCTTAAGGCATCTGATATGTTAAATCCAGTCACAGTCTTTCCATAAAACCAGCAGTTGTATTTGAATGCGTCCTAGGAAGGAAAATGATCTTTTCTATGTCTAGAAATCAACAGAAATACATGACAGTCAACTCAACACAGATAAATTTCCAAAACATTTACTTTTCCTTGCTGGAATATGTCCAGACGGTGGTTTAGATGACTGATTTCTATGTTTAGCCAGAAACCGGTCTGTGGCAAGCCAGCAATGGAAAATAAACAATCTTTTCATTAAGGAAGACACAAAATCATACTGAACACATTTTCTTAAGTTAAAAAGAAAGTTCTCCACTTCAGAATCAACATAGCAAAATGCAAGCCAATAAACAGAAAAAAAGGTTGCAATTACCTTGCCATTTTACTGATTCCATCCAAATCAGAGCTATTAGGCCTGAAAGGTTCAAAATGTGCTTCAGTGTCTTGGCAAGTTATCTTAAGTGTGAGGGGTAGAAAGGAACTGAGGCACCAGCCACCTGTTAAATCAGGTGGTCATATTTAAAGAGACTTGGTCCTTTGGTATTAGTGTTCTCTACTCATCACGAAATGTTGCTACAAACATGAGTAGACCTTGTAAGTCAAAGTTAGAGTCCTTCAGTGCCATCACCACAGAAAAATCTCAATGTTTCAGTTCATTCCTATGGGGAAGATCTTGGGTGAAGTCAGGGCCAGAGGGTTGACTGGCAAGAAGGCAATGGCAGAGAAAGTCAGGAGGTGGGATAAGCTGGAGGATCAGGGTGTCCACTCGTGGGGCTTCTGTTGGAGGTCCTGGGCCAAGGAATTCTATTCTGATGGGGTAAGCTGAGCTTTCTTTAAGTCAGCAAGAGCTGACTGTGAAATAGACCTGACTGAATTCTGGCACAAGGAAGTTCTCTTTTTCCTTCTTTATTCAGACAAGTGATAAGTGGGGCATAATTTAAAGATGGCAGGAACCCATTTAAACTGTGTATTTTTCTTTTTCTTTTCTTTTCTTTCTTTCTTTCTTTTTCTTTCTTTCTATTTCTTTCTTTCTTCTTTCTTTCCTTCCTTCCTTCTTTCTTTCTTTCTTCCTTCCTTCCTTTCTCTCTCTCTCTCTTTCTTTCTTTCTTTCTTTCTTTCTTTCTTTCTTTCTTTCTTTCTT
>CAUYLG010011700.1:0-23601 GCA_963573385.1 Cacajao melanocephalus | reverse complement strand
CTCGAAGGACAGGTGGTCTCTTCGTGGGGACGTCCCCTTTGCCAGCCGCTTTCTTCTCGGCCCGGGCCAACAGCCTCTGCTTCTTCTCTTGCTTTGTTTCAGGCCTGTACTTGTGGGCCAGCTTAAGCAACTGAGTAGCTGGTAAAACACTCTTCAGTTTAGGCTTATAGTCAAGGTTCTAATCCTTATCACTTAATATAAATGCTAGATCACTGTCCTGGTATACAAGAACTATAATGTAATGACAACTGCAGTTCAAGAAACCAAACCATCACCCTCATGTTCTGGATGAAATGAGGAATCATTGATTTTAATAAACTCATCAACTTCAAAAGCTCCCCTCACTCGAAAGCCTCACATCTAGAACTAAACTCATCAACTTCAAAAGCTCCCCTCACTCGAAAGCCTCACATCTAGAACTGTCACAGTAGAGTCCCAGCCTGAGAAACTCCTTTCCACGCCACAGAACCTCACCTGTTTGGCGGTCCAGGGCCTGGCTGAATTGGTTAATTGCAGGAGGCACTTTCAGCCACTTGTAGAGGATGGCTCTCTGCCGCTGCAACCTGATATAGCGGGGCCATTTGACAAAGCGGGTGAGGTCTCTTTTGGGCTGGATATCCTGTCCTGAGAAGTAAAGAGCAACATCGATCAAGGCTCAAATTCTGTGTCAAGTTCCTGTCTGGGGCCCACTCAGAAGGGTGTTGGTGCATCAGCGATCTTGGTGGTTTAAAACGTCATCAACATCTTTCAAATAGCTAATATTCTTTTACATCATCTGTACACAAACACTTGAGAACATGAGCAAGAGCACGATGCCTTTCCTAACAAGAAGCTAAGGTGCCACCAAGTACAGGAGAACTGCAGTCCGAGGGCCTCACTGGGACAACACTACTGTACTCGTTTTTGGATGGCCAAGCTGAATCCAAGGCCCCTACCCTATTGAGCCGATTGCTCACTCAGCAACTCCCAATGAAAACAAGAGACATGCACCATCACTGCCCCTGTCTCTAAGGGACACAGGTTAAGGACTGAGACCACTTCACATCCACGAAAACCTACAAGATCCAACTCAACCCCATTACCACTTTTCCCTGGGAAAAACATTCACCGTTTTCATTCTACCGTTTGTTACTCACCAACGCCAAAATTTTTAGGCCTTTTTTCGAATAAAGGATTCATCACTTTCTTAAACTCCTGCTTTTTCACGACAGCAGCAGGGGCCGGAGCCACCTTCTTCCCCTTGGCCTTCTTTCCTTTCGGCTGCGCAGAAAGAAAATCCCGGTTAAACGGTTAAACTGCCGCCTCCTTCGTCGGGACGTCTCAGGCTGGCTCCTTCAAACCAAGGGGCACTGACGGCCCCTGCCCGAACCAGGCCGGCGAGCTGCGTCCCGAAGCCCCCCGGCGCCACCCCAGCCTGTGTAGCTGCGGCCTTGCTTGCTGGGACCGTCCTCGCCATTACTCGACAAGAGCGTCTCCCAACAGCCGCAGGAGCACACAGGCCCCGGAACCCCGAGTGGCCGGAGCCCGGCTAAGGCCGAGGCCACGCTCTCTTCCCGTCGCCCACCCACGAGACGCCCGGGACAGGACTCATGGCGCCTGAACCGCGGCCCCACAGGCTCCAGAAGCAGCAGGAGCGGGCTCGGAACTCGTTGGTCAAAGCCTCTGGGTCGGCCCTCAGAAAAACCAGAAGCCGCTAGTGCTCCGAGCGCCTCGGCCCCGTCCGAGTCCCGCACCGCGGCGCTCCCGGCTCTCCTCCTCCAGCCCAGCGGCATCGGGAGCAACGCATCCCGCGCCCAGCTGCCCAGGGCTTTAGTCCGTCTCAACGTCTCCGTGCCACACCGGGTACAGCTCTCCTAGAGCTAGGGGGAGCAGGAGGCCCTCTGGGGCCATGCCTGGAGGAGGATGGCAGCGGGTAAACCCAGGACCCGGCTACAGTATCGCGGAACCAGATCTCACTCACCATCTTGGGCGGCGGGAAGAGAAAGAAACCAAAGAGCATTGCGGGCAATAAGTATGTGGCCTCGAAGATCGCGAGAGTTGATGCCGGCGCGGGATTTCATATTTAAAGCAACAGGACTCCTGTAAACCGAAAAATCGACGCGGGGCGGAGAGGCTGCGGCGGCGGACTAGGTTTTCCGACTGCGGCGCGACCGGGGAGATTCTGTCCGAGCCGAGAGACTGCGGCCTGGGGAGAGGAGCGGAAAAATGCGTGTCCCGGAGGCACTTGTCCACCCCGCCCCAGGTCGACACCGCGGACTGGGCGTCTGGTGCGTGGGCTCTGGGTTGGGGGTGAGGTTGTGGTGGGGGGGTGGGGACGGAGGTGGGGTGGGTGTGTGGGCGGGAGTGGGGGGTGGGTGGGCTCTGGGGGCTGGGATCAGGGATCCGCTTTACTGCTTGTGACTTATTTCCCCCACCCAGCCAAATATGAGCGCAAACAACGCGAGTGCGTCCAGGAGTCCGCTAGGCCTTGCGCCAGGCCCCGAACCGAGGGGGCCCCAGGCCCTCCCCGAACCGAGGGGGCCCCAGGCCCTCCCCGAGCACCGTGAGCAACGACCTGATCCGAGGGCCCGGCAGGTCCAGCGCCGAGGCCGCCCAGTGCGGCTGCAGGGCAGAGGCCGAGAGGCGCGCGGAGCTGATCCCCTTGTCCCGGCGCACCGAGGAGCCATGAGGGCTATCAAGCGAGGGAGTGGAATGACCGCTTTTTTTTTTTCTTTTTGAAACAAGAGTCTCGCTCTGTCACCCAGGCGGGAGTGCAGTGGCGCGATCTCTACTCACTGCAGCCTTCGCCTCTCGGGTTCAAGCGACTTCTCTTGTCTCAGCCTCCCGAGTAGCTGGGATTACAGGCGCCCCCGCCACCACTCCCGGGAATTTTCGTATTTTTAGTACAGACAGGGTTTCACCATCTTGGCCAGACTGGTCGCGAACTCCTGACCTCTCAGGTGATCCGCCCGCCTCGGCCTCCCAAAGTGCTGGGATTACAGGCGTGAGCTACCGCGCCCGGCAGGAATGACCGCTTTTTAGGACCTCTTACCTGCCTTGCGGAAACTGGAGGGAGCGGGGCCGCAGTACAGGGATGAGCTCAGGAGCCGGAGTAGGAGTGGAAGGAAAGCATGGATGCAGGCCGTGCAGAGGGATCGGACTGAAAGGACTCCTCAGATGGGAAGGCGTGGCGAGGGTGGCAGCAGGCTAAGAAGTTATGCCAGGGCTAGGGACAGGGAGCTGGTGTTGAGCTTGCAGGCCTTCCTGGGACGCGCTGTGGGCCCGGACATGAAGTATGGACTGGAGCCCTGGACAAGGCTTGGAGGGCTGGCCAGGAGTTCTAGGATGAGCTTGCTCTGGCAGAGGCGGGGCCAGAGGAGAGTCCTGGCCAGAGGAGAGTCCCGGCACCCCCTGCGATGACTGCTCATGGAATGAGTTCATCTGTGTTTCAGTGATTGACTTTATTTGGCAGAAAGGGAATCCCCGGAAATCTGAGTGTTCTGCTAAGGTGGGGGCATAGAGGGTGGCTGAGGGCTCTGCTTGCACTCAGGGGTCTGTCCTGCACTCTAGGTCCAGGTCTCCGCCCCTGCGCCACCTGAGGCTCTGCCATGGCCCAGCAGAGAGCCCTGCCCCAGAGCAAGGAGACACTGCCGCAGTCTTACAACAGGTGGCTGAAGGACGACATCAAGTCCATCATGGACAACTTCACTGAGATCATCAAGACCGCCAAGGTGGGGCAGGGGGCACAAAGGGGAGCAGGGTCTGGGGAGGGGTGGAGACAGGAGAGGCCAGGGACTGAGCAGCGTGAGTGAAGTGTTTCAGGCAGGAAGGACCCAGTGCACAGGGAGCCGGTCAGCAGATAAATCAACCAAATAATGGCACGTCCTGGCAGAGCAGCGCGGGGGACTCTTGCTGCAGTGCCGGGGCCCCACGTCCCTGTGGGTTTGGATGGAGATTTTGCTTTTTAGTGCCTCAGTTTCTCCTGCATGGTGGGGTCCTGCATTGGTGAGTTTACCTGTGTTAAACAGTTACCTCGGGGTTTGGCACAGAGCCAGTGAGCAGGAGACAAGCAGGCTGAGGGGAGAAGGCGGGACCCCTCTAGGCAGGTGGAGCGGTCAGCACTGGGCCTGCAAGCCTGCTGATGGCTGCAGCTGCACCAGATTGAATTGTATCCTTTCTGGCTGCTGCAGACCTGGCAGGCTCAGTAAGCAGTGATGGTAAGCCTGGAAGCTAGCATGTACTTTGTGCTCGCCATGTGTCAAGCCACTTTGTGGGGCTGTCTGTGCCTGTTCCGCTGAATCTTCATGGGGACTCTGAGGTGGGCACCACTGTCCTCTCCATTTCAGGAGGAAACCCAGGCCCAGGAGATTTGAACTCACAAAGTCTGGCTCTTAACTACTGAGGGTACCTGACACCCACCCTGAGCTGAGCCCTCGAAAGGTCCACTGGGAAGCCCCGTCCAGGTTAGCCGAATGCATTGGCTGGACTCCTGGCCCCTCTTCACCATCTGAGACTCCTTGACTGTACCGGTTGTCCCAGCCTCGCTTGCCCACCTATAAATCATGGGTGGCAGGCAAGGCTTCTGTGAGAATGTCATGGGCTAATGGTGGTCAAGTGTGTGACACAGTGACTGGCACCTGGGAAGTGATCAGGAAATGGTTGCTGAAAAGAAAAATACATCATCCCTTCACTCATCCATCTAACGGTTTACCAAATACTAAGCAAGTGACGACAGTTTCTGCCAAACAGGGCTCCCACAGCCCAAAAAGACCGGGCCAAACTAAGACCCCATTCCTGCACCGAGCACGGCAAGCAGCGTGGGTCAGCCTCCGTTTGTCTTGAGCAAGGTGCCTGTTGTCTCCCATGGCCAGAACAGGAGAGGGTGGAATTGAACCTTGCCAGGGATTTGGCTGATAGCGCTCAGGTCTGTAGACGGCACCACAGACAGGTCGTGGCTAGTGTGGGCATCCCAGGCAGATGACAGTGACCACCAGCGGGGCCGGGCCGGGCCGGGCCGAGCCGGGGTGGGATGCCTTGGCTGGGTTGATTCTACATTTTCTTGTTTGCCCCTAGATTGAGGACGAGACACAGGTGTCACGGGCCACTCAAGGTGAACAGGACAATTACTAGAGGCACGTGCAGCCGCCAACATCGTGAGTAGGCAGGGTGGAGGGCACAGCCCAGGCTCCAGGAGCATCAGTCCCCGCTAGGGTTTCCTGGGTGGAGGGTAGGGGGGTCTGGGGCTGCTCTGCTCTTCCCCTGAGAAAGAGCAGAAGGAGGCGAATGTAGAGATGCTTTAAAGAATGAGGTGGGGGCAAATCATTTCTCAGGAAACTGTCTGCACGTGGGGCACCTGGAGGAAGGCTGGGCAGAGAGTCAGCCATGCCGTCTTGTAGCTGTGCAGGTGCCAGGAAGAGGGCAGCCCTTCCCGCTAACTCACAAGTTCCTAGCTGAACGGAACTGTAGGCGCCATTGGATTTCTTCGGATCACAGGAGAAACACAGCAAGCAGATATTCCTGCAGGTTCACGTCCACGGCAGAGAATGCACTGGAAAAGGTCCCACAGGAGCCCTGCCCAGCTGGCAGCTGTGCTACCCCCTACCTGGGGGCAGGAGGCAAGAGGGACTGCAGTTTTATCTGTGGGGTTTGCGTGTGACATGAGCAGAATGTGCACTTGCATAATTGGACTGGAGGCCAGTCCTGCACGAGTGGAAGCCAGAGGCTGAGGGGAGGGGAGGGTCTGCCCTCTGGAACTGACATCCTAGTTTTCTCACTTAATTCCCACAGATGAACCTGTGGAGGTCAGGGATCGAGTCCCACTTTGCAGATGAAGCAGAGGCTCCCAGAGAGGCCATCACTTGCCCAGCATCAGCCACCTGAGGGCAGGGCCGCTGTCCCCCCTCACCCTGTGCCCAACCTGGTTCTGATGGGCACAGGTCTGAGCTGGTGAGTCCCTGATGAAGCTAGTGTCCGACCTCAAGCAGTTCCTGATCCTCAACGACTTCCCCTCCGTGAACGAGGTCATCGACCAGCGCAACCAGCCGCTGCGCGCTGCAGGAGGAGTGCGACCGGAAGCTCATCATACTGCGGGACGAGATCTCCATTGACCTCTACGAGCTGGAGGAGGAGTATTACTCGTCCAGGTACAAATAGTGCTGGACTCCCCGTGCAGAGTGGGAGCCTGCCTACCTGGGCCTGGCCAGCAGGCAAGGCTGGCCTGACTGAAGGGCCTTCTGCTTTTTCAAATTCTTGCTGGCAGTGGAGCTGTGCCTGGGTTTCAGAGCAGAGCTCCTGGCCAGAGCATTTGATCGACAGATAGTTCACAAGCATCTGCCGGGGCCCTGGGCCTTTCCCACAGTGCGGTGTGATGAAAGCCGCAGGAATCACACCAGTTGCATAGGCCAAGTCTGGAGAAGGGAGGGCCTGGCCGGCATCCCCTGCAGGGCCTCTTCCTGAGAGTCTCCCTCCTCGGGCAGTGCCTCTGGGCCAGTGCTGCGCCTGTTAGCTTCTGAATCCATATTCAGAGATTTTGGTTAAGGCTGGGCCAGCCCCTCTGGGCACTCAGGTCCATACCTATGTCCAGGGCATCAGGGATGTAATTCCATGTGGATGTCACCAAATCCCAGTGCGGAGGCAGGGACAGTTATGGGACTGTGGGGGAACAAAGCCCAGGCAGGGAATGGCCTTGAAAGCTGTTGGAGTTCCAATTTCTGACCCACTCAGCCTTATCCACAGAGCTGGAGCCAGCCTACGTGCCAGGCCCATGCTGGGCCCCAGGGATGCAGAAGGGACAAAACCCATCATCCTGACCCTCTTGGGGCCACGTAAGAAGCCGGAAACCTGAAACCTTTTGAGCTGGCAGGGCCTGGGAAATCAGAGTCCACGTGTTTTTTACCTAGGCGGAATCTTAGGCTGGAGACGGGGAGGCCTTCCTCTCTGACCCCATCAGCTTAGAAAATCAAGATTCAGTCCAGCAGATGCAAAGTCCGTGTCCATCTTGTGCCTTCTCCTGGACAAACCTTTCCTTCCTGGTGGTGGATTGAAAATGCCCCTTTCTGCCCAACGGCCACGCTGGGAGCCACAGATGTCTAGAGCCAGCGTGGCCTGGGGCTTAGTTTCTCTGCTTTGGGCTCAGTGGCACTGCCAGCTGCAGCAGTTCTAGCATTTTCCAGGGCGTTGTGGGGAGAGTCTTTGGTCCCCAATACTCAGTAACTCAGCAGACAGGAGACAGCATTTCCTACATTAGCCGGGGGCCTCCAGCAGGCGTCCCCACCTCTAACACGGGGAATCCTCACGGCAGCCAGGATGCAGGTGGAGAGCACAGCTAGCCCTTGCCATGCCTGCAGGTGTGACGGTCTACGCCTGCCTCCTTCTAACCTGCAGGCAGGGGCCCTGGCTTTCCTGCGTCCTGCCTCCCTTGCTCCTGCCCTTGTTCGGTCTCAGAACCGTCTTGGCACAGAGGCGCAGCTCATGCAGGGCGGGGCGGGGAGTGGAGGGCCCTTTGGGGCACCAGCAGGCAGGGGAAGAGGAAACTCTTCCCAGCCCTGGCTGCTTAAAGGTGATGTACAGAGCAGGGGGCAACTGCCTCTGCCACAGGAGCTGTGTGAGGCCACCAGGGGGCGCTTGTGTGGACAGGATGCCTGCAGGAGGGAACACAGGCTGGCCTGGAAGCCCCTCTGGATGAAGCCGAGGGACTGTTGGGGAAGGCGTGGGAAGCCTGGCACATCTGTCCTGGGTTTGCACCCTACTCTGCTGCAGGGCGGTGGGCAGGTTCCCTCCCTGCCTACCCCAAGGCAAGGCAGGCTGAACTGTGGCCTCACAGCTGCTCTGTCTAGGGGCCCTCAGGGATAGTGGCTGCCCCAAGAGCATCAGCACCAGTTTTGCCTCAGCTGTGAAACCAGCAACCCCAGGTCATGTCGGGAGTCTATGCCCCAAATACTCACTGCTAAATGCAGGTGCTGACAACTTAGAACATCTGTTCCCAGAGAACATAAAGTTTACATATTGGGCCAGGCGTGGTGGCTCACATTTGTAATCCCAGTACTTTGGGAGGCTGAAGTAGGTGTACTCCAGCCTGGGCGACAGAGCAGGACTCTGTCTTAAAAATAAGTAAAATAAAATATGAATAAATAAATATTAGCCACGTCCCTAGGTTAATCTGCCAATAACTTTTTTTTTTTTTTAGATGGAGTGTCGCTCTATCACCAGGCTGGAGTGCAATGGCATGATCTTGGCTCACTGCAGCCTCTGCCTCCCGGGTTCAAGCGATTCTCCTGCTTCAGCCTCCCAAGTAGCTGGGATTACAGGTGAGCGCCACCATGCCCAGCTAATTTTTGTATTTTTAGTTGAGATGTGGTTTTGCCATGTTGGCCAGGCTGGTCTTGGAACTCCTGACCTCAGGTGATCTGCCTGCCTCAGCTTCCCAAAGTGTTAGGATTGCAGGTGTGAGCCATTGCACCTGGCCTTTTCTTCATGTTTTGTTATTATGATTATTTTGGAGATGGAGTCTCTGTTGCCCAGGCTGGAGTGCAGTGGCACAATCTTCAGCTTACTGCAAGCTCCACCTCCCAGGTTCAAGCTATTCTCCTGTCTCAGCCTCCTGAGTAGCTGGGATTATAGGCACCTGCCACCATGCCCAGCGAATTTTTGTATTTTTAGCAGAGACAGCATTTCACCATGTTGGCCATGCTGGTCTTGGACCCCTGACCTCAGGTGATCCACCCACCTTGGCCTCCAAAGTGCTGGGAATATGGGTGTGAGCCATCGTGCCTAGCTGCCTTCATGTGTTTTGTCATGTTTTAAATGAAAGAAGCAGTAGCTTGGAACTGGAAAGGGGCTCTTGAGCGGGCACAGGGTTGACCTCTCCCAGGTTACTGAGGAGAGGCCAAACCTGCTCAGCCTCCTGGACTTGCCTGTGGGCCACTGAAGAAACCCCAGGTCTTGGTCCCCAGCGCTTCCAGAGCCTGGTATTCCTCTTCTGTCCCAAGTCAAGGGAAGAGCACTAGCAGGTGAAGGGGTGAGCGGCCTGTTGACATACAAATTCCAAGTGATTAGGACCATATCTGTCAGGCAGTGCAGGCTGCCGATGTCAGATGACCTCATTAGAGTCTGCCTGGGTGGTGGCAGAGCATGGCGGCAGGAGTTTCCATGCCCCTTTGTGGGCAGCTTGGGAGGGCAGCGACTTGTATTCGCCCAAACTCCAATCTGACAGACTCAGGCAGGTTAACAGGTCACGACGTCACAGTGTGGCTTCTTGTGGATGGAATCTGATGAAGCCCAGGTGGAGCTTTGTTTCTGTTTATCTGCATAGTACTTAAAGCTGCCAGACCAGGCCTTCATGTGAAAATGACCTAATTTGAACCCAACGGGGAATTACCATGGAAGTCACTGATCAGATAAAGTAAGAATCCAGTTTTTCTCATCTCCAGAAAACAGAAGCAAAACTGAAGTGACAAGATTTGACTAGAAAGTGTGGGCTGCTGAGAGCAAGACCTAAATAAGCTTAGTTTCCCAGGCCCAGTGTCCTCTGGTATTATGACAATGACATTAAGTCTTTCAGTGGGCCAGGTCCATGATACACATTCCTTGTGTGACCTTCCCGACTGCAGGAGGTTGGCCAGAGCGTCTCCATCTTCAGATGGGCAGAGGGAGATTGGCTGGCCTCACTGGCTCTTGGTGGGCTGGAGACTGAGTTCGCATCTTGTTACCCCAAAGGCTGGGTTCCTCGCTGCTTGGTGGACTGCAACCTTCTGGTCTGCAGAGGCTGGTCCACGGGGACGAGCAGTCTGGCTAGTTTCTGCTGTCAGGCTCCCCCCAGCTGCATCTCTTGTCTCTCTATCTCTGGCATCAAGCTCCTTGCCCTGGCAGCCTGGGACAGTGTCCTCTTGCTCCCGGGAGCCATGCTCTGTAGAAACTGCTGAGATGTGCTCTATGCAGGAGCTAGGCATTTGGAAGCCATGGGAAGGGGCCAGAAACTCTAATGAACTCAGCAATCCAAACTAATGTCCATGCCTGCAGCTGCGCCTCACTGCCTGTTAGACACTCTGCAAAATGCAGCTTCTAAGCAATTTATACCCATAAAAAGCAATATTGGCACTTAATGGATTCTGCCTGGCAGCTCTTCACCAAGGTAACAGAAAAGCTTCATGGGGCCTTCCTCTCCAGTGTGGCCTTCGGTGTTTTTAACCTGTCCTCAGGAGTGGCAGAGCTAGTCCTGGGCCCTAGGAGCTGGCCTTGGCCCTAGTTGAAGTGCTGGGGAAGCGAGGATGGTCCTGAGGACACCTGAACCTGCTGGTGGCACAGGCACTGTGAGGCTCCTTATGAACATCGTAAGGGTGGCTGTCTGGTGTGGTGGGGTCCTGGTGACAGTGGCGGGCTGTGTCTTACCCTACTCTGTACTATGAAGGAGCAAGGAGAGAAGGCAAAGAGGAGCTGACTGACTTTTCTTTGTGTGCTGATCTTAATAGGAGGTTAGAACACATCCACCCTGCTCTTTAGGGGAGTGCTGGGGAGAAGCAGGGGAGGTTGTGGTTAGCAGGGCTCTTTCCAGAAGATGGGGCCCAGTTGTGCTCAGTTACTTCTTTCCTACAGTTGTGATTTTGATCACACAGTTTTTTAGTAAAGCCAGGCCATCATCTCCCACGTTGGGCTGTGCAACACCTTCTCTGGCCCTGCAGGGTGCGGTGTAAACCTCTAGAGCAGCACGGGAGGGAGGCTCCAGGAAGTTCTGGAGCTGCAGTGAGCCACTGAGATCGCGCCAGCCCTGACAATCTGATGTGAGAAGCCGCTGGGCCGCTGCTTCTTCCGTCCCCGTGGTTGCTTTTCTCAGGTTTAGATGAGGCGAAGGCCCGTGTCCTCGTTTCTAGGATGTGTGGGACCTGAGTTGGGCCTGGAGCGAGGCAGCCCCGATCCTTGGTGATCAAGGAAATCCGACGTGCCTTTTTCCTCGATGTTCTCACTCACCGCGAATTTGCAGGCTGCTTTTCTTAATTGCTTTTTGTCCTGCGTGTGAAGAGAAAGTGGAGTTTTCTGTGTGGCGTGGGAGCTGCAGGTGGCTGTGATGGCGATCACTGTATGCCCACGAAGTCAGCTCTCAGGGTGGATATAATTACCTTTCTCAAATCCCCTTCAGTCGTCTAAAATAACCACCCCTCTGAGAGGAATCTCAGTCTTCCTGTTAAGCTCCTGAGATGCTGTCACTGCTTATGAACCATATCCTGCTTGATGGTGCGGTTCTTGCAGAGACTTAATGAGAAGCTTGACCACAGAGGTGAGCTGTGTCATCTCCTTCCTGCAGCCTGCCAGGCCAGCAGCTACCTCTGGCTCTGCTGTCACAGTTCTCTGATGGGGGGAGGGGGACGGTCACAGGTTTTATGTGCTCGCCTTGTTTACACAGGTCACCTGTGTGCTGGCTACCGGCAGTGGGCTGAGTGCCTGCAGTGTGGCTGCCCTTGTCTGTCCCGGGTGCTGCGTGTCATGCCTGAGTTGGGGGCTCTTCTCTGCTGTGCTGAGGGAACACTGGCTTTGGGACATGTTCTGGAGTAGCATGACGTGGGTCCAGTGGCCAAGCTGAAGAAGTTGTGACCAACAGGTGTGTGGGGAAAGAGGTTCATGTCGGGCCTGGTCTTTAAACATGGCTTTTTCAGTGTTAAGTCCGAACAGTCCCCCGCGTTGGGGATGCTCAGTAGGTGGTGGGTGGTTTAACGGAGACTGCGTCGGCCTCACAGCTCGTCAGCCTTCAGTCTGCACCAGGCTTGCCTTTGAAAACCAGGGCAGCTAAGCAGTACATGTGCTCAGTTCACAGTACAGTGCCCAAATGTTTGCATATTTTTCCCCAAAGCCAAGAGCTGTGTCTGTCTACTCACCATGTTCGCTCAGGGAAGGAGGTGTGAATTGGCTGTCCCACCTTCTCTGTCTTTTTTGTTCTTTAATCCTCTTGACCCAGACGCTCAAATTAAGAGTCGCAGGCTCATCAAAGAGACTGTTAAACACTGTCTCAGTCTCATGGGCTGTGCGTGTAGCAGATGAGCCTGTTAAATGCGGGTCCTGCAGCTGGGGGAGGCTTAGACAGCAGCCCATGGCTGGGGCTGGTTTGCTTGTCTGAGGTCAGTGAGCGGCTCATAGCTCTCATTTTAGAAGCAAGTCAGAACACCTCTGGCGTCCGTCTTGGGTGTGGATGATCGTCTGCCTCTCTGCTGCTGTTGGGGTGCACGCCCTAGGAGTCTCGCCACAGCTCCGTCTCATCTCAGAGGTCTGCGCAGCCTCTTGTTGAGCTCCTCCTTCCCCGTGGTTGCTTTTCCCTAGGTTTAGATGAGGCGAAGTTCTGTGTCCTTGCCAGGGCTTCCCAGCTAGGCCACAAAGGCCATTACTTGAGAACAGTGGCACATCACGTGCCAAGGTGGTGTCCTTTATCTCTTCCATGGAATATGCGTGCTTACACTGTTGCTGGGCATTTAGAAAGCAACGGGGCCGTGAGGCAGAACCTGGGGGAGGGTGTGTGGCGTCACCTTTTCCCACCTCCCAGTGTGATGCGGGCATCTTGTGCTGGTCCTCTGCATTGGCTCTGAAATTCACGGGAGAGTATTTGGGGTCTTTTAAAAAACAAAAAATAAAACAAGGTCTTCCTCCTAGTGAGGTTGGAAAGAATCTTAGCAACCATTAGTTCATCTGGCCTCACTCTACTGTAGGATAGCAGAGATGCTATCTCTACTATCCTACAGTAACTGGGTGTGTCCAGGTCACACAGTGTGCCTGCTGGACAGTACCAGCCTCAGAACCTCAGGCTCCACTTCGTCTCCCCAACAGCTTGGCGATTCCCTGGGTATCTGTCGGTCACTTTGATGTCTCCTATCACTTCAGTGGAGTCAAAGGTTGAGTAAATGTGTGCAGAATTGACACTGCAGGGCGCAGGCTCACTGGGTTTGGGGGGAATGAACACCTGGCTTTGTAATCTCCACCTCCACCCCTGCCACATGGGAGCCAATCTGCAGCTCTGACCTAGCCAGGGCCCCACTTGACAGGCTGGAGGGTGATCTGAACAGTTGGGGCTTGTGAACTGAGATGGGGAGCCTCAGCAGTGTCTAGGACTTTGAAGCAACTTGAAAAGATGCTGAAAAGTAAGTAGCACGTAGGCACATCTTCTGTTCCACCAGCAGGTTTAGTCAGCCTTAGCAGGGACCGTGCAGCTGACGTTGTTCACCTCGCCCACAGGGGTCAGGCTCTCAGGTGCTCTTTAGACTCTGGCTTCCCAACACGCATTCGTGGGTGGGTCCCCTGATCTTTCTCCTAAGGACTTGCTGTGTTACAGGGTTTCTTTCCCTTTATATCTCAGTTTTGCGTGAGTGATAAAAGTGCATATGGAAACCTGTGTGACATTTGTACCAGGCATCCAGTAGTGCACGTTGGCCACCTGACCGAGCCGTCGTAAATGACCTGACTCACAGGACAGCAGGAAGTCATAAATGTTTTCTTTGCCTTTGACATTTGACAGTAATTTCATACACTTGCATTTCATTGCTGTTGAAACAGCTGTCCATCCCATTTGTTACTGTATTTTAATTTGCTCAAGATTATGCAGGCTTTGACAAAATCCCAGTGCTTTCTAGCCATTAGTTGTACCAGCTTTATGCTGCACTGACAGTTGCTGTGTACACAGTCCCCAAGTCAGATCCTGAGCTTGCAAGGGGAAGCTCTGTCAGGGGCCGGGAAGTGCCAGCCGGGTTTGTAACAGCACGTGCGCTTTCCAGAGCCTGGGGCTTCCTCCTGCTGCTCTGGAGATTTTCGGCTAACCATAAACACGTGATCTTACCATTCAGTCAACCATGTGGTCCTCTAGGCCTGGGACCCTGGCTGTCACCTAAGCCAACCCTTGTTCTGTCAGGGGGCTTCTGGGCATCACCGGGCAGGCTGAGAGGTCCAGGCCTTGGCACCTCAATCATGTATGACCTGCAGGCTGGGGTCAGGTCTTGGCATTGCACCATCAGGTCCTTGAGGCCTGGGGAAACCCCTTCCCGCTGGGCTTAGTATGCCCATCTGTAAGGTGAGGGGTTAGACCCGAGCAGTGGGGATGCCTGGCAAAGTGCAGTGGTGCCTCAGTAGGGAGGTTGCTGCTGGCATGTCATGAGCAGAGGCCAGGCTTGCTGTGTCATAGCCCGTAGCACCCAGGATGACCCACAGCAAAGAGTGGCCCAGCCTCAGATGCCAGTGATGCCAAGGTGTGGAAACCCTGAGTAGACGACCTCTAAGTGCCTTTTCAGATGTCATTCTGTAATTCCAACTTGTAAATACCCTTGACCGAAAAGAGAAGCTCTGTGTCTTGTGGCAGTGCCACCTTCGATGACTAGTTGCCTGCCAAGGCACCGGAAGAAATCACAGTGGCAGTGTTAGGGCTGCTGCCCTATGGGGTCTGCACCAGAGTGCCCAGTGCTACGTCATGCATCTCTGGAACTGATAACTTGGGTTGTCGCATGTGTCCAGACTCACAGGGTAGCACTCGGGAGCAAGCACTGAGAGCCCCCTAGTCTGTCCTCAGAAGGCGCCAGGGCTGACCAGAGCTCTTACCTTCCACAGCGTCTGTTCCTCATGCACACCCCGCCCAAGGACGTGCCTGGCTGCAGTCTGGGGCTCCCCGCCACAGTCACCTCACCCTTGGGTTTCTGTGGCCCTGCAGTTCCTCCGTGTCACAAAGCAGTACCTGCCCCACGTGGCGCGCCTCTGTCTGATCAGCACTTTCCTGGAGGACGGCATCCGCATGTGGTTCCAGTGGAGCGAGCAGCGCGACTACATCGACACCACCTGGAACTGCGGCTACCTGCTGGCCTCGTCCTTCGTCTTCCTCAACTTGCTGGGACAGCTGAGTGAGTGGCTCTGAGAGCGGGCAGGATTCACTGGGCATCTTATTCCATGATCGTTAGCAGTTGGGAGGCTGTGTGTGAACTCTCCACAGTAGAGCAGTTAATTTCCCACCTCAGGTGGGCGGCTGACTTGGGAACTGACTGTGGGAAACAGCCTGTTCCTTATTACAGCAAGGGCTCCACTTTCTGTTTGTGTTAAGTCCAGTCAGCTTACATGTATGGTCCTTGCCTATCATTAATTCTCCCAGAAGTTGCTTTTTGCTTGGGTAGGTGGTTTTCCTCACCTGCCTCTGGACGAGAGGGCCAGGTGAGGTGGCAGTGTATCGAAACAGTGCTCCTCCCCCAGCACCCACCCTCAGACCCCGTAACCCTTGTCCTTCTCTCTAGCTGGCTGCGTCCTAGTGTTGAGCAGGAACTTCGTGCAGTACGCCTGCTTCGGGCTCTTTGGAATCATAGCTCTGCAGGTACACGGGGCGTGCGGTCGGGGCTGCCTTCTCTTTGCTCTGGTGGAGCAGAGCTTCCGAAAAGACATCCTTGAGGGTTCAGTGTCACTCCCTCTTCAGCCCTCTGCCTGTCTCTGACTGCCTGGAGCTCCTTTCTCTTCTGGGGAAGTCGTGAGCCCAAGCAGGGCTATAGAGGCAGGTCATTAGGTGTGGGGCCATCTTTTGCCCCATTCCTGTGATTACTGTGACAAGGGGAAGTCCTGAGCTTGGCTGCCGTGAGGATGCTGTCTTGTTATCACGTTGCTTCATAAGCAAGAATACCTGGTTATTCAGAATGAAATGCTGCGAACAGGATATCTGAATCCACATCAGTGGTTTCAGAATCACTTTGTTCTCCGGAACATCACAGCACATTTCTTGAGAAATACAGAACCACATTTTTGAGCCTAGATCTGTCCTCGGTCTCCTGTATCGGTTTTGTGTGTCTTAGACTCCAGCTGACATTGGAGAGACTGCCTAAGGCTATTATGAATTCTGTGGAAATGCCTTTGGAAAGGCTGAGACTCAGGTGTCTCTCTCTTCTTTCCCCCCAGACGATTGCCTACAGCATTTTATGGGACTTGAAGTTTTTGATGAGGTATGTGCATTCTGGTTGGTGAGTTTTAGTATACGCTCCTCGTGTAGGCTGAGCATTGCAAATCCAAAGTCTGAAGTGCTCCAAAATGGGAAGAATTTTTTTATTTTTTTTATTTGACTCCATCTTGCTTCTAAAAATCTTGGGCACCAACATGACACTTGAAGTGCTCGTTGGAGCATTTCAGGTTTTGGATTTTCAGATTTGGGATCTCAACTGATAAGTATATAAATATACCAAAATTGGAAACACTTTGGGTCCCATGCGTTTCAGGTTAGGGATACTCAATCTGTATTTCTAAACTCAGTTAACATCTTTGGGTCAAAACCAAGTTTGTCCAGCCTTTTGTCCACGGGCCAAACGCAGCCCAACACAAACTCATAAACTTTCTTAAAACATTATGAGAGTTTTTGCGATTTTTAAATTTTATTTTTTTAGCTCATCAGCTATCATTAGTATTAGTGTATTTTATGTGTGGCCCAGGGAAGCCAAAAGATTGGCTCTCTGGTCTGAAGCAGGTTCTGAAGAGGATGCTGCAGAGCCCCTAGAATAGTAGTGACTGAAGCCATCTCTTCTACCCCTTATGTCACGGGCGTGGGGACTCAGGGTCTGAGTAGAGGACATGGCTGCTCACGGGGACCCAGCTGGTCAACACTGAAGCTGTGACTTGGTTCTGCGTGGGTTCAGGTAGCCCATCGCTGTCAAGTTGTAAAGACACGTCTGTCTCTTGAGCTATGTAAGGTTTTACATGGGTGTAACTCCAGAGTCTGAGGTCCTGTGCGCACGCCTGCCTGGTCCTGCTTCGCAGATTGCTGGGTTTGGAGAAAGGGAAGTAAGGGCCTTCCTATATGCGCACCAAGGTCTCCCTGCACCTGGTCTGACAGGCAGGCCAGATCCTGGTGAGGCTTCGCTTCAGCCTGCATATCTGTTCCTCAGGAACCTGGCCCTGGGAGGAGGCCTGTTGCTGCTCCTAGCAGAATCTCGTTCTGAAGGGAAGAGCATGTTCGCGGGCGTCCCCACGATGCGTGAGAGCTCCCCGAAACAGTACATGCAGCTCGGAGGCAGGGTCTTGCTGGTTCTGATGTTCATGACCCTCCTTCACTTGGACGCCAGCTTCTTTTCTGTAAGTATTCCTGCTTGCCTGAACGGGTCTGGTTTCCTGTTCTGCTAGAGAGAATGCTGTCCCTCCCCCATCTCCTCCCTGTTCACCCCTCCCTGGTTGGGTACTAACCACAGCCTGGGGGAGCTGCTCAAATGGAGCAAACCTTTTGATCCCATTAAAACAGACCAAAAAAATCATCGATCCCTTGTGTGTCAAGCCTTCTTTCCAACAAGTGAAGGCCAGAGCCTCTAACCTTGGTGGAGCGTGCTTGGCCCTCGGTTGGCCAAGGCTCTCCACCCAAGCTCCTCTTACTCGTGTCTCCTCACTGTTCACATCTTTCTCAAGTAATTCCTGTGTGCCAGGTGTCAGGGGCAGGCCTCTAGAAGCTTCCAGAACACATCTCTGGAAATGACTGAGAGCCTCAGCCGGGCAGTGTCCAGGAAGGGTTCCTGGCGCCATGTAGAGGAGGGATGTTTCTGGCTTGGATGTCTGGGTAGGCCAAGAAGCGCGTGGAAATTTATTTATGGATTAGAGATTCATCTTAGTAAATCACAGCCTGTTAATAGTTGGGGACTTTAATCTTCCCCAAACCTTCCACATTTCAAAGGTGGTGCTTTATTGCCTCTTGCCTCCCCCCAGCTTTGGTCGCCCCACTTGTACCAGCAGCCATCTCAGCAGTAGCTACATCAGCCTGATAGAGACTTCCATGACACGCCACCACTTGAACTTCTGTTCATAAAGCATCTCTCTTCTCCTCACGTTTATTTTGAATTTCTTACGTTTCAACCTATGCAGATTGTCCAGAACATCGTGGGCACAGCTCTGATGATTTTAGTGGCCATTGGTTTTAAAACCAAGCTGGCTGCTTTGACTCTTGTTGTCTGGCTCTTTGCCATCAACGTGTATTTCAACGCCTTCTGGACCATTCCAGTCTACAAGCCCATGCATGACTTCCTGAAATACGACTTCTTCCAGACCATGTCGGTGATCGGGGGCTTGCTCCTGGTGGTGGCCCTAGGCCCTGGGGGTGTCTCCATGGATGAGAAGAAGAAGGAGTGGTAACAGTCACAGATCCCTACCTGCCTGGCTAAGACCCGCGGCCGTCGAGGACTGGTTCGGGGTGGATTCAACAAAACTGCCAGCTTTTATGTATCCTCTTCCCTTCCCCTTCCTTGGTAAAGGCACAGATGTTTTGAGAACTTTATTTGCAGAGACACCTGAGAATTGTTGGCTCAGTCTGCTCTGGAGCCAGTCTGGCATCCGGCCCTTCAGCGCTGGTCAGCCTGGCAGTTAGAAGCCTCCCCCACGCCAAGGCTTTGGGGTGAGCAGCTCAACTGGCTGCTGCAGCTCAGTCCTATTTTTGAGTTTCTTTTTTGAGGGGGTCCAGAAGGGGGCCTTCAAGCTGTACTGTGAGCAGACACATTTGTATATCATTCAAAGCAGTCTCCCTCTTATTTTTAAGTTTACATTTTTAGCGCAAACTACTAAATGATTTTGGATGGTTCAGCCAAACCTCAAACACGTCATCTCCCTGGTTTAAAATCAGAGCAGTGGCTTCGATGTTGTTTCTGCCACTGCATTGTAATATTTTCTAGGACAGTGAAAACATTTAGGGACACCCAGAGAATGCTGCAGTATTAGAAGGGTGGTGGAAGCTGCTGTTTATGATAAAGTCATCGGTTAGAAAATCAGCTTGGATTGGCACTGTTTTACTGGGTAACACCCTGGGAGTTTTAGTAGCTTGAGGCAAGGACGAGGGGCAAGAAGTCCTTGGGGAAGCTGCTGGTCTGGGTGCTGCTGGCCTTGGACCTGGCAGTGGGGAGGGCAGGTGGCCCCAGCAGCAGTACCCTGCAAGCCAGGCTGGCCAGCTGCTCCTCAGACCAGTTTGGGGAGCGGCAGCTGCTGTGGGCAGAGGGTGTGGCGGGAGCTCCCAGCACTGGAGACCCACGGACTCAACCCAGTTACCTCACATGGGGCCTTTCCTGAGCAAGGTCTCGAAAGTGCAGGCCACCCTGGCCGAGCAGCACCACCCTTTCCCAGGCTGCCCTCGCCCTGTGGGCAGCCCTAACACACCACTTTCCCAAGGCTGTTGCTCACTCGGATTCTGTCCATTTGCTGTGCTGAATGCAGCCAGAATTCCTTTTTACAATTTGTGATGCCTTACCGATTTGATCTTAATCCTGTATTTAAAGTTTTCTAACACTGCCTTATACTGTGTTTCTCTTTTTGGGGGGTTTAACTGCTTGTTGCTCCCTGTCACCTGCACCATAGTGAATCAAGGGTGGTCGAACATCTCTCTGGCCCCTAGACCTATCTGGGGGATAGGCTGCTGTAGTCCAGCCCCGAGCCAGCCTCCGGCTTGGCCTTTTGTCTGTTGGCTCTGCAGGGCAGGGGTGAGGCAGGTTTCTGCTCACAAGTGCTTTTGGAAGCCACCTACCCTGAAGAGGGGGCACCTTTTTAACACAGCCGAGCTAGTCCCAAGGTGTTTGCAAATCCTCCCCCGCAGGCCCACTTCCTTATCCCCTAATATTGGTAAGATCAAGTATTGGCTTCAGTTCTCTTCTCCTGTGGTCATTCAGGTGCTCCCTGCAAGAAGACTGGCTTCTGTCTCAGTGTTCCAGCCTGGGCAGGGCTGTCTCCTGGTCTACGTCGCACTCACTCCCCGTTAGCGCAGTATGACAGCCCCATCAAACGACCTTGGCTAAGTCACGGTTTCTCTGTGGTCAAGGTTGGTTGGCTGGTTGGTGGAAAGTAGGGTGGACCAAAGGAGGCCATGTGAGTAGTCAGCACGTTCTACACCAGCAGCGCCTCCGCCCTAGTGGGTGTTCCTGTTTCTCCTGGCCCTGGGTGGGCTAGGGCCTCAGACTGGGAGACATGCCTTTGCTAAAAGGAGAGGAGAAGTGGGATCCAATTGGTTTTGGCAAAACAATTTCTAAGATTGTTTTTTGCTTTATGTGGGAAACAGATCTAAATCTCATTTTATGCTGTATTTTATATCTTAGTTGTGTTTGAAAACGTTTTGATTTTGGAAACACATGGAAATAAATAATGGCATTTGTTGTACGTGGTGTGATCCTATGGCGTTGCCCAGCCTGGCTGGGGCTCCGCAGGATGCCAGTGAGCAAGGCTGCCTCTTCAGGCTTCTTCGAGGACCACTCAGAAGCCGTGTCCAGAGAGGATTTGTCCCTCAGAGGCCCTGCTGCCTCCTGGGTATGGGGGACACACCCCCTCAGCCCTGCCTTAGAGGGCAACAAGTGTCATGAGACAAGGTAGACACCAGGAACAGCTGATCATTCAGAGGACACGCGGCTTGACGAGGAGTGGGAGAAAATAGCTGAAGGCTTTCTTGAAACTTCTCAGCATGTGCTTTTATTAACCTGGCTGTTTACAGGAGCTGAAGCTCTTAGGTTTGCGGGGATGACTCTTGAACTTCTTTTTCAACGAGCCCAACTGCTTCTGTGGGATAAACAGAATTCTGATTACGGAGCCTTTCTGATCCCATGGAGAAGGGGCCCTGGGAGTACAGGGCTATCCCCACCTGCACGGCCTCGGAGGTGTTGGTGTGAGATACCCACAGAGGCTTCCTCCACGCCCCCCCGCCCCATTTCCTTAACAACTGCAGGATTAGCCAGCACTCAGCAGGGCCTTAGAGGAGCACAGTGCAGTGCCACACACGCATTAGGACCTTGACCTCTTCTAGCCGGGGTCCTGCTTATCTACCAAAGGCGGGGAAGTCTCCACTCCTGCCCCGATGGCAAAGGTGGTGGCTAGTAATCAGGTCCCTGTGCCACAGGGGAAAGGACAAACAAGCCACAGCTCATAGTCTGAGGGGGGAGGGTATCCTCACAAACCCTTGGTCTTGACTGTGGTCCACAGAGCCAGTGGTAGGCACTCACAGCCTCCTGCCAGCTAGCAGCCTCGGCTTCCATGTTTCATGTGTGTTGTTAGCTTGGAATTTCACTTGTGAATAAGATTTATTTTTTTTTTTGAGACAGAGTCTTGCTGTCGCCCAGGCTGGAGTGCAGTGGCACAATCTTAGCTTACTGCAACCTCTGCCTCCTGGGTTCAAGCAATTTTCCTGCCTCAGCCTCGCGAATAGCTGCGATTATAGGTACCTGCCACCATGCCTGGCTAATTTTTGTATTTTTGGTAGAGACAGGATTTCACCACATCAGCCAGACTGGTCTCGAACTCCTGAGCTCAAGTGATCCACCCGCCTCGGCCTCCCAGGTGCTGGGATTACAGGCTTGGGCCACCGTACCCAGCCTCAATTTTCTTTTTTTATAGAAATGAAAAACCATCACTAGAAGCCACTGCTACACTGACAGGGTGGAGGTGACAGCTCACCTTCCTGCGCTTCCGGACCAGCCCCCAGTCCACGTCCATCTCCCTCCTGCCTTCATCAGTGGCCTCTCTTGGGGGCTTTGCCTCCTTGTCCTCTTTGTCTGTCAAAAAGTCATTGGTGCCATCCATGTCCTCTGTGTCTCCAAGGTCCTTTCTGGTGAATAGCTCGGCTGGAAGGAACACAGAGATTGGCTGATGGTTATTTTAAGCTGAGTTCACCACCTGGGCAGGGGAGGCAGCACCACAGCCTGCTCCCTCTGACAGGAGAAGGTCAGGGCGAGGCACGGGCTGTTCCGCTTACGTGGGTACAGGTCTGTCATGCTGTCGTCACTTGGAGCTCCCCCCTCATCACTGGACGTGGGCTCCCAGAAGGCTTCCCACGAGTGAGGCCCATCACTGTCCATCCGGTCCTCCCTCTTTCTCCTCCGGTGCACCAGGCATGCAGGGACGTACTCCAGCCCTTGCTTCTGACATTCTTCATCTGGGAGATAAGCCAGCATACACTGGGTACCTCCACACCCCTCACGGTCTGCTGGGCCACAGCGAACATGTGGGGACTGCACTGGGCAGGGTCCCACAGCCCTACTGCCCTGGACAAAAACCAGAGCAGCTGCTGGGTGCCTTGGCCCTCTTCCTACCAGGCATGCAGGGAGGGTGGTGGGGCAGGGCTGCAGCTGGGAGGTAAGATGGTGCAGGTCTGCTGGGCCTTGACCAGTCATCCCGGATCCAGCCAGGCCTGGGAAGCCATGGCTAGGAAGGACTGAGCAGGCCCAAGGCGAGCCCTGCCTCAGTCAGCTTGGCATGGCCTCTCAAAGGCAGCTTGCACTGGCAGTGATGCCACCCTCTCCCCAGCAGCCTGAAGTCCTCCCTCAGCGCATGGGAGGCCTTGTCTGGGAGGGTGGGGCTCAGTGGAGGTTGGCTGCCTGTCCTTTGCTCCCCTTTAGAGGGTGAGAGGGGAGTTGGAACAAGGCTTCCACGGAAGGACCTCGAGTGTCCACCACTGTCCCCTCATATATTAGAGGGTCAGCTGGGGCTTGCCCTCCAGTCCGGCGCAGCTCCCACCATCATCCCTCATGCGCTGCAGCCCTGCTGGGCCCTGGCCGCTGCGTGGTGGCCCATTTCCAGGGTTCTTTCCCTCCTTGTCTCTGCCACCCACCCCCATGGCCACACAGCAGCCTTGTTACCACCACGACTTGCAGGCAGAGCCCCTCACACCCATGTTCAGACTTCTCTGGACCACTGCCCTGTAGTGACTTCACCGACCCAGTCCTGTCTCAGCTCCACGGTCCATCATCATAACCACTCTCAAGGGGTCCCTGTGGCCCCCTGCACTTAGAACCTTCCTGCCCACCCCTGAGCAGCTAACACACTGGCTGGAGAAAGTCCAAGCCCCAGGCTGGCAGCCCTCATGCCTGCAAGGCCTCTGCGAGGGCCTGGTCCTGCCTTCTCAATCCACGCTCATGCTTGGGGAGGGCTGGGCCACCTCTCACCAGGAAATAGAAGCTGGTGGACTCATCTTCCCATGCGCAGACCAACCCGAATCTCATTCTAGCCTCTGTCCATCTCCCTCCTTAGCTGGACTCCAGAAAGGCTGTCTGGTGACCCAGCACCTGCCTGAGGCTGGGCACTGCCCTCGTGGGTGGCAGCCTATGCTCCACTCTAGCCAGGTGTCCCTGCCAAGCTTCGGATGCCTCACCACGGTTGCCAGGGGCCTCCATATCAGCAAATCTTATCATTTTTCTGTCCTCATCTTCCCTTCAGGAACATGGGAGGACTTCCATCCTTTTCCTGGGGCTCAGGACCAGTCCTCTCTCCCTTCTCTAAACTCGCCGGGTGCTTACCCAGCGCCATGGAGCAAGCATCTCCTTCATCCAACATGGCTATCCCTGTTTCAAAAGCCCGATGCTTTCCCTAATAAACAGCTTTCCTAATATAGCTCAGGCTTCAAACCTTCAAAGGGAATCTGAATTCTCCCCCCAAAAACCCACCTTTTCCTGGATGACCACAGCCAAGGGGCCCTCCCTTCTCAACCACTCGCACTGTCCATGCAGCCCCCGCCCCAGCCCTCTCCACACACCCACTGCAGGGATCCTCGCCTGGCCTCTGGGCTAGCCCTGCTGTGCATGCTAGCCCGGTCTATGAACCCACCTCAGCCAACACATTTTTGCCTCAGACCTCCATGGACCCTGGCCTCTACCTGGGGTGCTATTTCCCCCCAGCCCCACTGCCACCACATCCCTCCAGCCT
>CAUYLG010011698.1:0-13115 GCA_963573385.1 Cacajao melanocephalus | reverse complement strand
TTTTTCTTGCCTGATTGCTCTGGCTAGAACTTCCAATACTATATTGAATAGGAGTGGTGAGAGAGGGCATCCTTGTCTAGTGCCAGATTTCAAAGGGAATGCTTCCAGTTTTTGCCCATTCAGTATGATATTGGCTGTGGGTCTGTGGTAAATAGCTTTTATTATTTTGAGATATGTTCTGTCAATACCTAGTTTATTGAAAGTTTTTATCATAAAGTGCTGTTGAATTTTGTCAAAGGCCTTCTCTGCATCTATTGAGATAATCATGTGGTTTTTGTCTTTGGTTCTGTTTATGTGGTGGATTAAGTTTATAGACTTGTGTATGTTGAACCAGCCTTGCATCCCTGGGATGAAGCCTACTTGATTGTGATGGATAAGCTTTTTGCTGTGCTGTTGCAATCGGTTTGCCAGTATTTTATTGAAGATTTTTGCATCTATGTTCATTGTGGATATTGGCCTGAAGTTTTCTTTTCTTGCTGAGTCTTTGCCGGGTTTTGGTATCAGGATGATGTTGGTCTCATAAAATGATTTTGGAAGGATTCCCTCTTTTCAGATTGTTTGGAATATTTCAGAAGGAGTGGTACCGGCTACTCTTTGTACATCTGGTAGAATTCAGCTGTGAACCCATCTGGACCTGGGCCTTTTTTGGTTGGTAGGCTATTAATTGCTGCCTCAACTTCAGCCGTTGTTATTGATCTATTCAGGGTTTCAACTTCTTCCTGGTTTAGGCCTGTACAGGAATTTGTCCATTTCTTCCAGGTTTACTGGTTTATGTGCATAGAGTTGTTTGTAGTAATCTCTGATGGTAGCATGTATTTCTGTGGAATTGGTGGTGATATCCCCTTTATCGTTTTTTGTTGTATCTATTTGATTCTTCTCTCTTTTCTTTTTTATTAATCTGGCTAGTCCTCTGTCTGTTTTGTTGATCTTTGAACTCTTAAGCATATCTTACAGGGCTGGTCTACCCTCAGCTTTTGCTTATCTGGGAAGGATTATTCTTCTTCATTTATGTTGGATAATTTGCTGAGGATAGTACCTGTGACTGGCAATTTTCTTCTTTCAGCACTTTGAATATATCATTTCATTCTCTCCCATTTCTTTCTGTTGAGAAGCCTACTGTTAGTCTGATGAGAGTTCCCTTGAAGTGACTAGATGCTTTTCTCTTGCGTTTTTAGTATTCTCTCTTTGTCTTTGATTTTTGTATTTTGACCATAATGTGCCATGGAGAAGACCTTTTTGTGTTGTATCTTTTTGGGTATCTCTGAACTTCCTGTATCTGGATATCTACATCTCTTGCTAGAGTTGGAAAGTCTCCAGCTATTATTTCATTAAGTAGATTTTCTTTCTTTTATTTTTTTCTCTTCATCTCTGGGACCTCAAAAATTCAAATATTTGGTTGTTTTATGATGTCCCATTAGGAGCTTTGTTTATTCTTCTTTTTTTCTTTTTCTATTTTTATCTGACTAGGATATTTCAAAAGAATTGCCTTTATATTCTGAGATTCTTCTACTTTATCTAGGCTGTTGTTGAAGATTTCAAATGTATTTTAAATTCAATGAATTATTCTGTTTCAAAATTTCTGTTTGATTCTTTTTTATAATGAAGTTGCTAAATTTCTTCTTATCCTAAGGTGTTTTTTTTTTCTCATTTCTTTGTATTGTTTTTCTAAATTCTCTTGTATCTCACTTGGCTTCTTTAATGTAATTATTTTGAATTCTTTTACTAGGATATAGCATCCCCCCCCCCATTGGAATGTTTCAGGAGAATTATTATGTTCCTGGGGAGATGTCATGTTTCCTTCTTCTTTTTTTTTTTTTTTAAATATCCTATGTCCTTATGTTGATACCTGCACATCTGATATAATAGCTACTTCTCATTGTTTTTGAATTTGCTTTTGTAGGGGAGTCTTTTTTTCCTAAAGCTGTATCTATGGTGTAGTTAGATAGGAAATTTTGGCTTTGATTCTGGGTGTGTCCAGTAGGGTTGCTATGTAGTATCACGATTTTTTTGGGCTGTAAACAGTGTCATTTCTGTCTGTGATTTCTTCTTTGGCTTTGGGTGTGATGGTTAGTGGAGGGTGCGGTGAAGTTTTATTGGGGATGAGGAGTGATACAGTATAGATATGAGTGATATGAGAAAGGTTCTATCTACCAACTTTGTTGGTTTTGGCTAATAAAACCAATAAAGGTTTTATTGGTTTGAATTGATGGTTTCAGTTGATGAAAGTACTTTGTAGGCGTGTGTGCTATAGGAAAATAAAATATGTTTGCTTTCTTCATTTCTTTCAGATTTGGAGTCAAAATATGGACCTGAGAAAGTATCTTCAGAAAATGATATCTCTGAAGTAAATTTACCCAAACAGGTTATAAAGCAAATAAGTAAAACTGTTGGCCTTGAGGCCTTTTATTTTAGAAATGACTCAGAATATAGAAGGTTTGAGGGACTACAGGGATATCAAGAAGGATATATCAATCAGAAGTTGATCAGCTATGAAAAACTGCCTACTTATATTCCTCATGCTTCTCTTGTTCACAATACACATAAACCATATGAATGTAAGGAATGTGGAAAATACTTTAGTCGTGGTTCAAATCTTATTCAGCATCAGAGTATTCATACTGGGGAGAAACCCTTTGAATGTAAAGAATGTGGGAAAGCCTTTCGACTTCACATACAATTTACTCGACATCAGAAATTTCATACTGGTGAGAAACCTTTTGAATGTAAGGAATGTGGAAAGGCCTTTAGTCTTCTCACCCTGCTTAATCGCCATAAGAACATTCACACAGGTGAGAAACTGTTTGAATGTAAGGAATGTGGGAAGTCCTTTAATCGTAGCTCAAACCTTGTTCAACATCAGAGTATTCATGCTGGTGTAAAACCTTATCAGTGTAAGGAATGTGGGAAAGCCTTTAATCGTGGTTCAAATCTTATTCAGCATCAGAAGATTCATTCCAATGAGAAACCCTTTGTATGTAGGGAATGTGAGATGGCCTTTCGATATCAGTACCAACTTATTGAACATTGCCAAATTCATACTGGTGAGAAACCCGTTGAATGTAAAGAATGCAGGAAGGCCTTTACTCTTCTGACAAAGCTTGTTCGACATCAGAAGATTCATACAGGTGAGAAGCCCTTTGAATGCAGAGAATGTGGAAAGGCCTTTAGTCTTCTCAACCAGCTAAATCGCCATAAGAACATTCACACAGGAGAAAAACCATTTAAATGTAATGAATGCGGGAAGTCCTTCAACCGTAGCTCAAACCTTATCCAACATCAGAGTATTCATGCTGGTGTAAAACTATATGAATGTAAGGAGTGTGGGAAAGGCTTTACTCGTGGTGCAAATCTTATTCAGCATCAAAAAATTCATTCCAATGAGAAACCCTTTGTATGTAGGGAATGTGAGATGGCCTTTAGATATCATTACCAACTTATTCAACATTGCCAAATTCATACTGGTGGGAAGCCCTTTGAATGTAAAGAATGTGGAAAGGCCTTTAGTCTTCTGACACAGCTTGCTCGACATAAGAACATTCATACTGGTGAGAAACCATTTGAATGTAAAGACTGTGGGAAGGCCTTCAATCATGGCTCAAGCCTTGTTCAACATCAGAGTATTTCACACTGGTGTGAAGCCCTATGAATGTAAGGAGTGTGGGAAGGCTTTTAGACTTCACCTACAACTTTCTCAACATCAGAAAACTCATACAGGTGAGAAACCCTTTGAATGTAAGGAATGTGGGAAATTCTTTCGTCGAGGTTCAAATCTTAATCAACATCGAAGTATTCATACCGGAAAGAAACCCTTTGAATGTCAGAAATGTGGGAAAGCCTTTCGACTTCATATACACCTTATTCAACACCAGAAATTGCATACTGGTGAGAAACCCTTTGAATGTAAGGACTGTGGCAAGGCTTTCAGTCTTCCCACCCAGCTTAATCGCCATAAGAAAATTCACTCAGGTGGGAAGACATTTAAATGTAAGGAATGCGGGAAGTCCTTTAATCGTGTCTCGAACCTTGCTCAACATCAGAGTATTCATGCTGATGTAAAACCATATGAATGTAAGGAGTGTGGGAAAGGCTTTAATCGTGGTTCAAACCTTATTCAGCATCAGAAAATTCATTCCAGTGAGAAACCCTTTGTATGTAAGGAGTGTGGAAAGACCTTTAGGTATCATTACCAACTTATTGAACATTGCCAAATTCATACTGGTGAGAAACCCTTTGAATGTAAAGAATGTGGAAAGGGCTTTAGTCTTCTGACACAGCTGACTCAACATCAGATCATTCATACTGGTGAGAAGCCATTTAAATGTAAGGAGTGTGGGAAGGCCTTTAATTGTGGCTCAAACCTTGTTCAACCTCAGAGTATTCATACTGGTGAGAAACTCTATGAATGTAAGGAGTGTGGGAAGGCTTTTAGACTTCACCTACAATTTTCTTGGCATCAAAAACTCATACAAGTGAGAAACTCTTTGAATGTAAGGAATATGGGACAACCTTCAGATATCAGTACCAACTTACTGAGCATCAGAAAATTCATACTAGGGTGAAAGCCTTTGAATGTAAGGAATGTGGGAAGACCTTTTGATACCATTATCAATTTCTTGGACATTATGGAATTCATACTGGTGAGAACTCTTATGAATGTCTAGAATGTGGGAAATGCTTTACCAGTGGTAGAAACCTTAGAGTACATCAGAGAATTCATACTGGTGAGAAAGCATATCAATGTGAAGAATGTGGGAAAGCCTTTAGTCAGAGTTCAAATCTTGTTCAACATGTTAAAATTCATACTGATGAGAAACCCTATGAATGTAAGGAATGTGAAAAGGGCTTTAGTAGTAATTATGAACTTACTGTACATCTAAGAATCCATATGGTTGAGAAACCCTGTGAATGTAAGGAATGTGGGAAAACTTTTAGATTTAGCTCAGTCTTTACTGCACATCAAAGAATTCATACTAGTATGAACCCTATGAATGTAAAGAATGTGGAAAGACCTTTAGTGCTAGCTCGAGTGTTGTTCAACATGTTAAAATTCATACTGGTGAGCAACCCTGTGAATGTGAATGTAAAGGATGTGGGAAGACCTTTAGACTTAGTTCAGTCCTTTCTGCACATCACAGAATTCATACTGGCGTGAAACCCTATGAATGTAAAGAATGCCTTTACTGTGAATGGCCAGCTTACTTGACATCAGAAAATTCCTAATAGTTAGAAGTTTTGTGAATATAAGGAGTGTGGACAAGCCTCCACTGTGTATGAAAAATTTACTCTAACACCAGAGAATTCACATTAATGAGAAATCCTGTGAACATAAAAGAATATGTGAAGAACTTTTGTCATGGCCTGGGATCTGCTCAACATCAGAGTATTCATACTGCTGAGAAATCTTTTGAGTTTAAGAATGTGGGATGTTTTATAGCCACACAAATGCCTTAGAGTTCAGAGAAGATAATTTTGGTGAGAAAGTTATTGATGTGAGGAATGTAGAGTACCTGCCATGTTCACAGTTTACTCCCCATGAAGTGTTTTACTGGATTCAGGCATACCTTGCCTAATTGTTCATTGTAATTACTGCATTTTATACACATTGAAGGTTTGCAGCAACCCTGCAGTAAGTAAATAAATCTATCAGCACCATTTTCCAAACAGCATGTGCACATCTCATGTCTTCGTGTCACACTTTGGTAGTTTTCATTATATTTCAAACTTTTTCATTGTTATATCTGTTATGGTGATCTATGACCAGTGTTTTTTGATGTTAATAGTGTGATTGTTTTGGGATACCACAAATCCTGCCCATAAAAGATGATGAACCTAGTTGACAATTGTTGCAGATTTTGAAAGATAGTAAAACATACACCCATATACCCCCACTTAGATTCAAAATTGTTTTTCTTTTCTATCTTTATTGTACCATGGAGAATAAATTTTAGACATCATCACACTTTAACCCTTGTTACATCAGCATATGTATTACCCAAACATAAAGACAATATCATATAGCCATAGTACCATAATTACCCTTAAGGATAAGATTCATAATTCTGTAATATCATTCTATCTTTAGATTTCTTCATTGGCCTGCAAACCATCTTTTACAGCTATTCATTTTCTAAGGAGAATCCATTGTAGATTCTGCATTGCATTTGGTTATCTCTCTTTAGTGTATTGTAGCCTGGAAACCATATAAATGTATGCTCTTAAATTATAGTGGGTATCAGAATCACCTGTGGAACTTAGTAAAACTACAGAATTGTAACCCTACCTTATAAGCCTGGGCCTCTGTGTTTTTATATTATTTTTCCAGGTGATTGTGATACCAACCAGAGTTAGAGAGGTACTGGTCTAGAACATTTCTCCTCATTTTTAAAAAAATGACATTAAATTTTGAGTAGCCCAGAAATGTTGTCTGCTATGTGTTTAGATTTCTTTCTTTATAGTGTCATTTAGTCTTGTTCTTGGTTGTGTTTTCTGTACAAGAGAATGTAAGTCCACAGGCTTGTTAGGTCCAGATTAAACGTTTTAGGGAAGAATACTTTGTAGATTATTTGTATGTCATATTTTACTGTCAGAAAACATTTAAGTACAGGTCCTTGCATTAGTGAAACTAAGGATGATCATTTGAGTAAGTTGTTAGCCGCCATAAGTCCTTTGTAAAGATTTAGTTTGTAGTGGGTAAGTAATCTATGGAGAGACTTTGTCATCTCTGAAAATTTATAGTCATGTATTTAAGGCCTGGATTGAATACAAAATGAAAATTGAAATAGACTATTGAGAAATGAATGCCATTAAAGTGTCAACATAATTCAACTTGTGTGATATGGCTGACACTGTCCTCAGTACAAAATTGGCACCCTTCAGATTATACAGGGTATTGTTTTGTCTGGAACATTTTTTTGTTCAGCATTTATCACCAGCACCTATACCATGGCTGGTACATGAGCTGTTGATAAACTTTGAAAAAAAATTAAGCCTTTAAATCAAGCTATAAAACATGATCCCATTAGTCTGGGTGCAGTGGCTCACGCCTGTAATTCCAGCACTTTGGGAGGCCGAGGTGGGCAGATCATCTGAGGTCAGGAGTTTGAGAACAGCCTGGCCAACATGGTGAAACCCCATCTCTCATAAAATTACAAAAATTAGCTGGATGTGGTGGCGGGTGCCTGTAATCCCAGTTACTTGGGAGGCAGAGGCAGGAGAATCACCTGAACTCGGAAGGTGGAGTTTGCAGTGAGCTGAGATCGCACCACTGCACTCCAGCCTGAGCGACAGAGTGAGACTTCATCTCAAAACAACAACAACAAAAAACGAAACAAAACATGATACCAGTGTGGCATTATGAATTAGATTAATTTTTTTAAGATTAAGAATAATCCTTTGTGACTTTTTCCCATTGTATTAAAACATTTGTAAAGTGATAATTTATATTGGTAGCTTTCTTCTTTTTGTGAATATATCCTGGTCAAATTAATCTTTTGATAGACTACTTAATTCTATCTTTTACCATTTAATGGCATCTATAATCATAAGTAAAGTTATAATTTTTAAAGTATTTTTCAGGTATTGATATTGCAATGATCTTATAAAACTTATAAAGCAAGATTATATAAAACTTGGATTTCAGATCTTATGTTCCTATTTTTTATTTCCAGTTTCATCTTTTCTGTATTCATTATCTTGAACTTTCTTCTTTGACCTCAAAAGATTCCCTGGGTATTAACCCAGCACAACTCCGTTATGGGTCATTGCACATCCCGGTAGTATTATTAAGAATTGTCATAAAAGAAAGATCCCTGGCAGCCTATCAAGGAAACTCTATCATCATGCAATCTTGGTAGTACTACGTTGGAAGTCAGAGTCCCTTTGCAAACATAATAAAACACTTTATTTGCTAAAGTTACAAACCAAGTATGTACAAATTTAAAAATCACAGCGGGGCACGTTGGCTCACACCTGTAATCCCCAACTTAAAATGATTTGATTTACAATGTTCAGCTTTATAATGGTACAAAAGTGATAATGCTGCTATAGTTTGGCTATTTTTCCCCTCCAAATCTCATGTTGAAGTTTGATCCCAGTGTTGGAGGTGGGGCCTAATGGAAGATGTTTGGGTCATGAGGGAAGATCCCTCATGAATAAATTTATGTCCTCTTTGGATTGGGGGGGTGAGTTATTACTTTATTAGTTGGTATGGGAGCTGGTTGTTCAGAAGAGCCTGGCACCTCCTTCCTCACCCTCTTGCTTCCTCTCTTGCCATATGATGTGTGCATACACTGCCCCCTTCATCTTCTGCCACAAGTGGAAACACCCTGAGGCTCTTACCAGAAGCAGAATCTGTACCTGATTCTTGTACATCCTGCAGAACAGCAAGCCAAATAATTATCCAGCCTCAGATATTCCTTTATAGTAACACAAAATGGAGTAAGACATACTCAGTTGAGTATGCTCCTCAACTTAAAATGGGGCTGTGTCTAGATAAACCCACTGTTAAGTTGGAAATATTGTAGGTTATAAACGCATACTTGGTGTATGATATTTTCCATTTATGATGGGTTTATTTGGATATAACCCCATCATAAATTGAGAAGCATCTGTAGTAATTATGATAATTTGATGCTCAAATTGACATAATGGGGTCAGTAGGAATCCGTTTACATTTGTTTGGGTTTTTTGGTTTTTCTTTTACTTCTTTTTTTCCTTTTGACTTCTTAAAGGAATATTGTTTTCAGGTCATAAGAAGATGTTTTAGACTGATCCTGTTTGTTGGTTCATGTCCCCATGCCTCTTGTCCTGAGTCATGGAATCAACTCATTATTCAATACCCTCTTATCTTAGGGAGTCCTTGTTCCTTTTAGAGGAAAAGAACATTAGAGACCAAAAAATCTGGCTGCTGTGGGTGCACATGGCGGTTATAGGGATGGAAAAAGATGCTTTTATTAGAATTCTTTTAATAGTTTCAGAGTTGAAAATGTCATCATAAGGTCAGAAGTTCACTCTGATTTTTCTTAACTTACATTTCTATGATCTGCTTTTTGCATTTGGGATTTTATTGAATTAAAAGGTTTTATGTATGATGATAGCTGATGTTTATCTCCTGTTAAGACCTGTCTGAAATGATAAATTAATCTGCCTCCCATTTTTGGAGATATTGCTCTGATTCAAATTTGTCATGGTGTTTCTGAGCAGCATTGTGAAGAAATTGTTTTAGAACATTCAATAGTGGATGATATCTTGAATGTTCATAGACTCCCTAGAAAAGAAGAAAAAGTAGACACAAGATTTCTGCCATCCTTTTACAGGATATTGTGATCATCCGGTTTGGGCTATGAGGGATAAGGGACCTGTGTGTCTTAATTTCCAGAATCCCATTCCATTTCAATGAGTCTACTGCACAAGTGTGGTCTCAGGGATTCACTGTCTTTATTTGTGACTGATCAAACTGAAACCATCTCCATGGGTTCCTCAGTGGATCAGAATCTGCTATTTATTAGGCCCCCATATCCATTCTACCCTGCTTCCAGGAATATAGAACTAGTAATTTTTATTAACACTTGGCTATGACTATCTAGAATAAGGACTGTATTTCTCCAAGGTGTCATATGACATAACTTATGGCAAGTAGGATATAAGTGAATATTTTGGCAATTTTGGAAACCTCTTAAAACACACTGGCTTAATACATTAGTATTTGAGAAATCCAGGTGAAGGGTATCCAGAAATTCTTTACTATTCTTCCAAGTTCTATGTAAGTCTGAGCACTCATTCCATTCTGATACCAGAATGGTAAAATTTGTGATCGATTTGGAGCCAGGCCACAATATCAGGCTTACATCCATACAATATGGTAGAGAAATTAACTTTTATCTTTTTTACCAACTTTAATTTGGGGCAGTTTTACTATTTTACTCACAACCAAATTTAATCTTAAAATGATACAACTAGATTGTCACATGTTAAAAGCAGTAATAGTCAGCATATCCTTCTGTGTTCTCTAAGTCAAAAGCACTCATCTGTAAAGAACACAGTATCCCATGCATGTTGTCATGTACTTATCCCACACCCTACTGAAATCACAGTACCCATAAGGGAGACATATTTTTTTTTCTTCAAGAATACATATTTCTGCCACATCTATGATTCTCCAGAATGAGATGACAGAAAATGCTAAACTATTGTTAAATGACTATATGTAGTTCCACTTCTAGATGGTAGATTGGCGGGGGGGCGGGGGGGGAGCTCTGCAAACTCATTTTCTAGTAAAACTGGCAAAAAAAAAAAAAATCATAAACCTTGCCATTTGAGGTCTGAACGTGTCCAGAGTATATAGGAAATGAAATAAGAAATTCTACTAAAACTTGGTAAGAACCAAGAACTTAGTAAGATCATTTGTGGCATGTAAGACACAACCGATTACCTTTTACTCTTCACAGCTCAATTTGATAGAAGCTTCACTCTGGATGGATGCTGCCAAGATGATGGGGCTCCAGCTGTCAATCAAGGTTTGTCATATATCGACAGGAGGGGCACACCTCCAGGTTTCTTATCCCTACCAGCTCTTGAAGTAGTTAAATTCCTGGTGAACACAACTAAGAGGTTTGGGGCTCCTTTGCTCCCCCCAGCCCCACCCACAGTTTGGAAACTCTAACCAGGCACAGTGAACTCAGATTTGGACCCTGATTGCCCTTGCCTCAGCTTGCTTGTAAGGCAGAGGTTTCACAACAAGAGAAACAAGATGGTTACCACCCAGCTCATTACCCAGAATGGTGGTTCAGAGATTTTGTCCAGAAAGAGTTGCAGTCCATAAGAATAGAGCTCTGAAGCTCTCTCCAAAGGAATGGAATTTATTTGAAACAGTGTCAAACAAATAGCTCCCTTAGTTAAACACAACAACATAAACCATAAGCTAGGTAGTTAATCAGATAATTCTGTGGAAAGAGACAGCTAAGGAGCCTTCCTAAGGTCAAAAGAAACCTCAAAGACTGGCCTCAAAAACTAGCCCTGCCTAACTTAAATTATATTAAACTGCTTAATAATTTATACTCCAAGGAATTGTTAAAAACAATAGAGTGATCAGATAGAAGGCAGTGGAGCCTAGTGGGCTGGAAATAATACCAAGGAGGTAGTCATCTTAACAGAGAGATAGGGAAAGATAGTCAAAGAGACTCCTGTTTAAAACTATCGTCGCACCAAGGTAGCTGTGCATGTTTAAGGCTCCACCTTCTGAGGAACAACATAAAATACTTCACACTGCAAAGGGAAAGGGAAATAGATTTCACTAAAGTAGCTAAAGCTAAGTGAATTTAGGAAGTCATAAAATATCAAGATACAAAAATGTAGACACTTTAAAGACAAGTTATTTGTAGGTATTAAAAAAATACCTGTAAATATACACATAAAAATCTCCAAAGTAATTAGCAAATGGAATTTGGCTACATGTGACTATATATATTTGTGTGTGTGTATAGTGACCAAGTAGGGCATAACTCAGGAATGTGAAGCTGGTGTGACATTCTAAAATTAATTCACTATATTAAAGAAGAAGAGAAATCAAAAGATAATGTCAGTAGTTATTAACCTGACAAAATCCAATGCCATTGATGATAAAACTCAAGTTATGAATAAAACAAACATTTCTCAGTCTGATAAAGAATATCTAGGGAAAATAAACAGCTAACATAGAACTTTATAATAAAATATTGACTGCTTTTTCACTAAAGTCAGACTCAAGGTAAGGATGTCTGCTCTGAGAATTTTTTTTTTTTAGACAGAGTCTTGTTCTGTCACCCAGGCTGGAGTGCAGTGGCATGATCTTAGCTCACTGTAACCTCCACCTCCCAGGTTCAAGCGATTCTCCTGCCTCAGTCTCCCAAGTAGCTGGGATCACAGGTGCACCACCACACCCAGATAATTTTTGTATTTTTAGTAGAGACGGAGTTTCACCACGTTGGCCAGGCTTGTCTAAAACTCTTGACTTCAGGTGATCTTCCTGCCTTGGCCTCCCAAAGTGCTGGGATTACAGGTGTGAGCCACTGCACCCGGCCTTGCTCTGAGCATTTCTATTCAACACTGTACAGAATGCCCTAGCCTGTACAGTATGGCAAATAAAGGAAATATAAATTCAGAGAAACTGTCTTCACAGATGTCCTGGTTTATAGAAAATTCTAATTAAAAAAAATAAGCCCTGCTAAAGCTAAGTGAATTTAGAAAGTCATAAAATATAATACCAAGATACAAAAATGTAAATACTTGAAAGATAAGTTGTTTCTAGTTATTAAAGAACAGATCATTACAACTCTAAAATCTTTAAAGAAAAAGAAACTATAACACTGATTGCAACAGCACATCAAAAAGCTTATCCACCATGATCAAGTAGGCTTCATCCCGGGGACACAAGGCTGGTTCAACATACGCAAGTCTATAAACGTAATTCACCACATAAACAGAAACAAAGAGAAAAACCACATGATTATCTCAATTGATGCAGAGAAGGCCTTTGACAAAATTCCACAGCCCTTTATGCTAAAAACCTTCAATAAACTAGGTATTGATGGAATGTATCTCAAAATAATAAAAGCTATTTATGACAAACCCACAGCCAATACCATACTGAATGGGCAAAAACTGGAAGCATTCCCTTTGAAATATGGCATTAGACAAGGATGCCCTCTCTCACCCCTCCTATTCAATATAGTATTGGAAGTTCTAGCCAGAGCAATCAGGCAAGAAAAAGAAATAAAGCGTATTCAATTAGGAAAGGAGGAAGTCAAATTGTCTCTATTTGCAGATGACATGATTGTATATTTAGAAGACCTCATCATCTCTGCCCAAAATCTCCTGAAACTGATAAGCAACTTCAGCAAAGTCTCAATATATAAAATCAATGTGCAAAAATCACAAGCATTCCTATACACCAATAATAGACTGAAAGAGAGCCAAATCAAGAACGAACTAACAAAGAATGTAAAGGACCTCTTCAAGGAGAACTACAAACCACTGCTCAAGGAAATAAGAGAGGACACAAACAGATGGAGAAACATTCCATGCTCATGGTTAGGAAGAATCAATATCGTGAAAATGGCCATACTGCCCAAAGTAATTTA
>CAUYLG010011695.1:0-28965 GCA_963573385.1 Cacajao melanocephalus | reverse complement strand
GGCTCTCTCCTGAGGGGCACTGTGGAGTTTTGGGTGGATCACGCTCTCCTGAGGGGCACTGTTGGGTTTTGGGGGGGATGGCTCTCTCCTGAGGGGCATTGTTGGGTTTTGGGGGATCATGCTCTCCTGAGGGGCACTGTTGGGTTTTGGGGGGATGGCGCTCTCCTGAGGGGCACTGGTGGGTTTTGTGGGGATGACTCTCTCCTGAGGGGCACTGTGGGGTTTTGGGGGAACGGCTCTCTCCTGAGGGTCACTGTGGGGTTTTGAGTGGAAATTACATCGAATGTGGCTGTTATTTGGGAGGGTTTAACATCTAGCCCTGGATGAGGAGCAGACACCCTGGGCGACAGTGCTGGGCCCTCTCTGGATGAGGGGCAGACACCCTGGGTGGCTGTGCTGGGTCCTCCCGGGATGAGGGGCCGAGGGGCAGGCACCCTGGGTGCAGTGCTGGGTCCTCCCGGGATGAGGGGACTCAATGGAGAAATTAGTAAGCAAAATGAGGTTCCTCTGCACAATGGAATAGTATTCAGCCTTAAAACAGAAGGGAATCTGATTGGAGGCCACAGCAGGGACCACCTGGAGGACATTTGCTGAGTGAAATGAGCCAGGCTGAAAGGACGCCTCCTGTGAATCCCACTGACATGAGGCCCTAGTGCAGTCAGATCCACAGAGAGAGAACGTGGGGTGAGGGCTGCTGGCGGACAGCAGGACAGCGGGGGCGGGGGGTAAGCGAGTGTTTCATGCTGGGAGACAGCAGGAGAGGGATGGGAGTGAGTGTTTAATGGGGACTGAGTCTCCGTCTGGGAGATGAGAGTTCTGGAGAGGATGGTGGTGAGGGTTGCCAACTTGATGAACGTGGCTAATGTCACTACCCTGTCCACTCAAACAGGGGAGATGGAAAATTTTGTCTGTTTTACCACAGTTAAAAAATTAAAAAAAAAAAAAAGGACTAATGTGGGTAAAAACAAAACAAGACACAGCAGTCCTTAGTCCTAGGCTGGTGGGTCCGGAAAACACATCAGTCCTTAGTCCTAGGCTGGCGGGTCGCGGAAGACGCAGCAGTCCTTGGTCCTAGGCTGGCGGGTCCCCGAAGACGCAGCAGTCCTTGGTCCTAGGCTGGCGGGTCCCCGAAGACGCAGCAGTTCTTGGTCCTAGGCTGGCGGGTCCCCGAAGACGCAGCAGTCCTTGGTCCTGGGCTGGCGGTTCCCCGAAGACGCAGCAGTCCTTGGTCCTGGGCTGGCGGGTCCCCGAAGACGCAGCAGTCCTTGGTCCTGGGCTGGCGGGTCCCCGAAGACGCAGCAGTCCTTGGTCCTAGGCTGGCGGGTCCCCGAAGACGCAGCAGTCCTTGGTCCTAGGCTGGCGGGCCCCTGAAGACGCAGCAGTCCTTAGTCCTAGGCTGGTGGGCCCCTGCTTGCGCCACTTGATTTTGAGGGTGGCATACGTGTCACTCTACCTTTCGGCAGTACACATCATACGAGCGTCAACATTTTGACTTGTGGCAAAAATCCAAGACTGTAGAGAACTAGTGAATGCACACAAGCAGAGGCTGGCGCGTGGCTGTGAAGTAAATCTGTTTGGAAGTGTCAGCAATTAGCAGGGGACCAAACACGTCGATGTTGTTGGTGATATATGTCGCTTTTACTTTTTAGGTGAAGCCAAAAACCTTCCCTCTTACCCGGGGCCAAGCAAGATGAGGGATTGCTACTGCACGGTGAACCTGGACCAGGAGGAGGTTTTCAGGACCAAAATTGTGGAAAAGTCACTCTGGTAATGTCCTCTGTTGCTTTACTTGACACTGATGTGTTTTCTTCGGTGTAGCCAATGACCTGAGCGTGTACGTCACCTTCCCATTTTCCCACGTGTAGAGAATGTCCTGAGTGTAACCCACTGTCCCATTTTCCCACGTGTAGAGAATGTCCTGAATGTAACTCACTGTCCCATTTTCCCGTGTGTAGAGAATGACCTGAGCGTGTACGTCACCATCCCATTTTCCCACGTGTAGAGAATGTCCTGAGCATGTACGTCACCTTCCCACTTCCTTGCATGTAGAGAATGTCCTAAGTGTGTATGTCACCATCCCCTTTTTCCACGTGTAGAGGATGTCCTGAGCCCGTATGTCACCTTCCATTTTCCCACCTGTAGACAATGTCGTGAACGTGTACCTCACCTTCCGATTTTCCTGCATGTAGAGAATGTCCTAAGTCTATCTCACCTTCACATTATCCAGGTGTAGAGAATGTCCTGCATGTAACTCGCCTTCTCATTTTCTCGCGTGTAGAGAATGTCCTGAGTGAGTGTATCACCTTCCCAGTTTCCCACATGTAGAGAATATTCCCATTTTCCCGCATGTAGAGAATGTCCTGAGCGTGTACATCACCTTCCCATTTTCTCGTGTGTAGAAAATGTCCTGAATGTGTACCTCACCTTCCTATTTTCTCATGTGTAGAGAATATTCCCATTTTTCTGCGTGTAGAGAATGTCCTGAGCGTGTACATCAACTTCCCATTTTCCCAGGTATAGAGAATATTTCCGTTTTCCCATTTGTAGAGAATGTCCTGAGCGTGTACATCACCTTCCCATTTTCCCGCCTGTAGAGAATGTCCTCAGTGTGTACCTCACCTTCCTATTTTCCTGTGTGTAGAGAATGTCCTGAGCGTGTACCTCACCTTGCTGCTTTTGTTGCTGCTTTTACTTTGAGGAGGAGGAGGAGGAGGAGGAAATGCTCCAAGGGCTCTGGTGTTGAGGAGGGGGAAGTGCTCCCCGGGGCTCTGGTTTTGAGGAAGGGGAAATGCTCCCGGGGCTCTGGTGCTGAGGAGGAAGTGCTCCCCTGGGCTGTGGTGTTGCGGAGGAAGTTCTCCCCAGGGCTCTGGTGTTGAGGAGGAAGTGCTCCCCAGGGCTCTGGTGTTGAGGAGGAAGTGCTCCCCAGGGCTCTGGTGTTGAGGAGGAAGTGCTCCCCAGGGCTCTGGTGTTGAGGAGGAAGTGTTCCCCTGGGCTGTGGTGTTGAGGAGGAAGTGCTCCCCAGGGCTCTGGTGTTGAGGAGGAAGTGCCCCTGGGGCTCTGGGGTTGAGGAGGAAGAAGTGCTCTTGGGGCTTTGGTGTTGAAGAGGAAGTGGTCCTGCAGCTCTGGTGTTAAGGAGGAGGAAGTACTCGCCGAGGCTCTGGTGTGCAGGCAGCTGGATTTCTGTCTTTGGTGGTGTATGGATTTTAACTGGTATTGGCTAAATGCTCCCTCTGTCCAGGAAGAACACAAAGGTAATGGCTCCCGTCTGGACTCACAGGAGCGCTTTTTAATTAGAGATGAACTGGGAAGCTTGCATTTCACAAAAGAGTACAAATTAAGGATTTTGAGAGGAGTAAATATTGAGAAAGCTTTTTTCTTCCCGTACAATTTCCTAAAATAGCCGTACAGAAGATGGGTGTTAACTGAGGTAAGAGACCTAGAAAGCATTTATTGATATAATTTGAGGAAGAGTCAGCCAAGAAAAACAAACTATTAAAATTGACAAGTTTGCTCCTCAACTTTAGAGTGTAAAGATGTAGGTGCCGCCACCAGGCTGTCCAGGGCAGGGCCAGAACTAGTGTTCCTGAAAAGCTCCAGCGAGGCAGCCCCACCATACTCAGAGGACCACTGCAGGCAAAAGCCAGGGCGTGGTGCACAGCGGGACATGCAGGGACAGGAAGCCATGGCAATTTGTGTCGGGGGCGGGAAGAGAGAAGCCAGGGAGAGTATACTGGGCGGGGCCTCAGTGCTGGGCCTCGGGAAAGCGTGGGGCGCTGGGTTTCCCTGGAGCAGCTTGGGGGTTAGAGAAGATGTCTGTGTAGGGCCTCAGTGCTGGGCCTTGCAGAAGCGTGGGGTGCTGGGTTTCTGTGGAGCGGCTTGGGGATCAGAGAAGACCGTGCAGTGGCAACTACACCATTCAGTTCAGAATCATGGGTTATATGCTTTTATCCAAACAGCTATTTTGATTTTGAGAACATGTTTAACTGTAGAATTACATCTTTGCATCTGGCCACTTCGAAGTGGGAATGAACAACCAGTTCTGATGCCGTGGTGAATCCACTTCCTAGAACACGGTGAGGGATCTCCTGCCCCAGAGAGACCAGCACACATCTCACTGACGGTGCTTCTAAAAGGCTTTGCCTCAGCTGCCCTCGAGGCTGAGGAGGGAGAGTCTTTGCGTTATGTTAATGCACACTCTGGGTTCTTTGAAATAACTTGTCAAAAAGAACTGCAGGCTGAGGAACATCGTCAGGCGTCCACTCCGGCTTTGCGAGAGTGTCGTGGGGATTGCCGTGGCGATGACTGGGCACAGCCATTCTTCTGAAGCAAACAGGAAGAGACGTGACCATGCCCTTCAGAAACGACTTTGGAGCTTCCCTGGATAAAAGTCCGTCCTGTATTTACATGGTCTGATGTTAGAGGCCCGTGGATTGAAGGCCAGGAGAATTGTGAGCAGTCTTTGTCAGGCTGGGATACTCCCAGACCCACTGACTCAGAACCAGTGGGAGGAGAATCTGTTTGGGAACCTCTCTTTTAGGTGAGGTTGAGAAATAGGGGCCCATTGTCTTTCAGATATTTCAGAAAAATTTGGAAATAGAAATCATGGGTTCTGGACAGATGTGGTGGCCACATACGTAATCCCAGCACTTTGGAAGGCTGAGGTGGGAGGATTGCTTGAGACCAGGAGGTTGAGGCTGCCATGAGCCGTGATTGCGCCACTGCACTGCAGCCTGGGAGACAGAGCAAGACTGTCTCGGGAAAAAAAACCCAAAAAAAACCAAAAACGTGCACAACAAAAAACTGATAGCAAAGAAAGGGAAACCATGTGAAATGCTTCCAAGAGTGTAAAACGATGGCAGCATTTAGTGTGGACCCTGACAACCCTGTCCACTTCAATGGCTGTGCAGGCTGGCACGCCCCTGTAGTGTGAGGGCAAAATGTGACCCACCCACCCCATATGAGAAGTTGACAGGAAAAGTACTCGAAACCAAAAGCTGGTTCTCTCCTAAATTGGCAGCTGGAACCCACACTACATCTGTGGTCAAATGTCCTCAATCTGTGCATATGCATGAATGTAGTCTTGCATTAGTCGGTGGTCAACATCCATCTGAGAGGCAGGTGTCAGGCAGGGCTACCCTGCATGCCAGGGAGTTCAGCCCTGGCCACTGCCCTCTCCTTGCTCTATGGTGGCACCTACTCTGGGGCTGGCCCCCCGAGTTTCCCGCCCCCTGAGTCTCCCAGCCCTGCAAGTCTCCTGCCCCCCGAGTCTCCCAGCCCCCCGAGTCTCCTGCCCCCACCAAGTCTCCCATCCCCCAAGTCTCCCAGCCCCGAGTCTCCCAGCCCTTTGACTATCCCATCCCGGAGTCTTCCAGCCCCCAAGTCTCCTGCCCCCGAGTTTTCCTGGCTCCAAGTCTCCCAGCTCCCCAAATCTCCCCATTCCCAAGTCTCCCTGCCCACTGAGTCTTCCCGCCCACCCCCCTTAATCTCCCGGCTCCCCTGAGTCTCCTGGCCCCTAAGTCTCCCGCCCATGAGTCTCCTGGCTCCCCTGTGTCTCCTGGCCCCTGAGTCTCCCTCCCTCCGAGTCTCCTGGCTCCCCCGAGTCTCCCGGCCCCCAGTATACTTCCTTCAGTGTCAGTGTCACCTTTAAGGTCTGATCTTTCATTTGCAAAGTCACTGGAAAATAAAAAAGCCCACATCTGTATCTCTGAGCTCTCTCTGGCTGATAGGTCTGCAGCCCAGCAAGGGCCCCTCCTCATATCCCCTGGGGAGAAGCACTTGGGTCGAGTTTGATTTGCTGTTGCCCAATATCACATCTTACTCAGCAGGAAGCTGCAGATGGAATATGTGAAGAAGGAAAGGCAGAACTCAGCTTCTCTTCTTCCGTCTTTCCCACTAACGGAGGTTACTGCCCCAGCTCCACCACAGGCCTGTGTCCCCCAAGCCTCCCCCCGCATGTGGCCCCGAGCTGCACGTCCGAGGCACTGGGGTCTGTGGGGCCTGTTTATTGAGTGCTGAGCCAACGTCTGGAAAAGGTCCTCCTCTGTCTTCCTGTGTTTTTCAAGGTGGGCCAGTGGAGGTCGAGGGGCAGTGCCAGTCACAGGTTTAACTGCAGAACGCATCCAAGTAGACTCATTTCGGGGAATGAGCCCTTTCTCTCTGGACTTGGCCCTTCTCTGAGAAAGTGATTTTGGCAGTTTCTGTCCCACTGGAAAAATGTTTTCCTGATGTTGAGAGTGAACTTTGTTCACATTCTATACCTTTAGAGCAATCATTTTTAATCATTTAAAGGGCAGCTCACTATTTGTTTCCTTACTTGCTTAAACCAAAAGTATCCCTGAAATTGGATTGGCAGGGCTAGGGCTCAGGAAATAGCTTCTTGCCCTGGAACCTCCGATGGGCCGTCGCCCCAACCCTAAAACAAGGAGATGGACCCTCCTTCCCATGGCAGTGCTATGGTGGAAATCACCGGGTCGTCCAGCAGGAAATAGCAGTCGGTGTCGCACACAAGAGCAGGAAGGAGCAGTCGGCGTCACACACAACAGCAGGAAGGAGCAGTCGGCGTCACACACAACAGCAGGAAGGAGCAGTCGGCGTCACACACAACAGCAGGAAGGAGCAGTCGGCGTCACACCACACACAACAGCAGGAAGGAGCAGTCGGCGTCACACACAACAGCAGGAAGGAGCAGTCGGCATCACACCACACACAACAGCAGGAAGGAGCAGTCGGCATCACACCACACACAACAGCAGGAAGGAGCAGTCGGCATCACACACAACAGCAGGAAGGAGCAGTCGGCATCACACACACAACAGCAGGAAGGAGCAGTCGGCATCACACACACAACAGCAGGAAGGAGCAGTCGGCGTCACACACAAGAGCAGGAAGGAGCAGTCGGCGTCACACAACAGCAGGAAGGAGCAGTCAGTGTCACACACAACAGCAGGAAGGAGCAGTCAGCATCACACACAACAGAAAGAAGCAGTTGGCATCACACAACAGCAGGAAGGAACAGTCGGCATCACACGCACAGAACCTAAAATTGCTCCCTGCTGGGTTAGTCCAGTTGTTTGCAAGAATATTCTGTAAGCATCGCGTCCTCATTTCCCTAGGAGGTGGAATGTCGTCTGTCTCAGCCTGCAGCACTCTGCGCCCATGTGGCCGACCTGTCCCCAAAGCCCCTGTCCACACAAACAGTCCTGGCTCAGGGAGACGCTGCCTCAGGGTTCTGGGTCTTAACCCCAGCCCCTGCTGCTGTGGTTGAGGCTGGGCAGAACCCCCTGGCCCATGTGGAGCCCTGGCCCCCTGTTTCTGTGGAGTCACCCCCACATTCTTTGCAGGGTTCATTTGCATGCCCATCTGGGGGAGAAGGGGCCGTGGCCACAACAGGAAGAAACTGTGGGCGTGGCCTGTTTCTGTGCCGCTGCCTCCTCCACCTGGAGGTGCCACGGTCTGAGATCCTGCTCTGAAGAGCTGCTTATGCATTAGGTTACAAAGCTGTGTCTGTAGGAAAAGTTCTTTTGTTCAAGAAATCATGAGTGGCTGGAATATGTAGACAGAAATGTCAATGTGATGGTTATTTCTGGGAAGTGGAATTATGGGAGGGCTTTTGTTCATTTGCGTTTTTTACAATTAGAAGTTGCAAGTCAAGGAACAGATGGGTCTTGTAGAGCCGAGTGAGGAGAGCTGCGTCTCCTAGGTGGACTTGGACATCACCAGGGACCCTCCCTCGGCAGTCCTTCGGGGCTCTTTCCGGTGGAAGCCTGTCTCGTCCCCTGTGCATGCAGCGGGTGTTTGTCAAAGACAGGAAGGTTTCTTTCTATTCATACTGCAAGATGTAAATCACCCCCAAAATAGTACATTTGTATAGTAGAAATGACTAAACCAAGAAATATCTCCACAGCTCCCAAGTGTTTTAAGAGGGGAGAAGTTCTTTGGGGTTAGAAACTGAAAGGGCAGGAGGAAGTTGGTGGTTTGGGAGACAACTGTTCATTCTCTCAGATGCTTTTAATAAAAACCAAATTGTTGATTAGGAAACGCCGACCTTGATATTAAGAGATTTAGAGGAGTCACATTTTCCCGGGAACATTTATTTTCACTCTGTCTCAAGTTAGAGCTTAAAAAAACCCTGCTTGGGTCGGGTGTGGAGGTTCATGCCTGTAGTTCTAGCACTTTGGGAGGCCGACTCTGGTAGGTCGTGAGGTCAAGAGATCAAGACCAGCCTGGCCAACATGGTGAAACCCCATCTCAACTAAAAATACAAAAATTAGCTGGGCGTGGTGGTGTGTATAGTCCCAGCTACTCGGGAGGCTGAGGCAGGAGAATCGCTTGAACCTGGGAAGCGGAGCCAAGATCACACCATTGCACTACAGCCTGGAGACAGAGCGAGACTCCATCTCAAAAAACAAAAAAAGAAAAAACCTGCTTGACGCCCCTGGAGACTCCGTGAAGCCCAGAACATGCCAGGACTGCTGGAGTAGGGAACCCGTCCTCAGCCCAGGGCATCCCAGGCAGGGGATCTGTTTTCTCAGTCCTGGAATGCTGGCCCCAAATGTGCCAGCAGGTCAGAGACCTTGGTCCTGTCTGTGTGACCCCCAAGCCTGGCCCCACGTCTCCACCTCCGCCCACGTGTCTGTGTCCTTCTGTGTCATGCTGACTCACGGGAGCACATTCTGTGTCAGAATGCAGGGAGTTCTCTCAGCTTCACAGGAACTCAGCCGGTGGAGAGCATGAGCTTGCTGTTACTCTGTGAGTGCCTAGCCCCTACTGCACGCAGCCCAGGCCAGGCAGGGGCTCATCCGCCGCCTGTGCCTGCAGGAGCCTCCTGGCCCTGAGGTGTGGCTGGACCACTGCAGGGAGACTCGGGGGCTGCGCTAAGGGTCCCATGAGAAGCAAAGGCCAGGACCCCCTCCTTCCTCCTCTCTCCTCCTCCCACCCGGCGGCCTCTCGCTCCTCAGCCGCTGCCCCTTTCTCCTGCCCTGGCTCCTCCCTGGTGAGCCCCTTTTCCTACCAGGCTTCACTGAGGGTTAGGGGTTTGAGATGTCTCAGTTGCTGTCTGTGCCTTTTCCTGAGAGTCACTGCTTCAGACCCAGCCAATTTGCATTTGTTTGTAAGGATTGTTGTTCTTTTTTGGGGGTTATGGGGTGGGAGAGAGGGAAGAGCTTTATGTGTAGGAGAGGCGGAGCCAAGGTCCCAGCATTCTGGTGCCACGTGCGGTGGCATGTGGCTTGTACTGTGCTTGCCGGCTACAGAGCCCGTGAGCCTAGGCCCTGCTCCTGGGAGCCCAAACAGATGGGGAGACTGAGGCTCAGGAGGTGAAGTGGCTCACCATGGCCACTGCAGCTGTGAGTCTCACCCTAGCCCCCTGCTTTCCTCACTGAGTCTTTGGGTTTGGTTTGAAGACCGAAGAGCTCTATTTGCCAACATTTCAAAATAAATAACCCCACCCATCTTCAGCATTTCAAAATAAACAACCCCACCCATCTTGAACCACAGGAGGCCCTGCAACCCAGTGTGTATGGGGCTTCCGCTGAGATCTGCAGTGCTGGGCGGCGGGTAGGCTGTGACCTGACCACTGACCCCACCCTCCAGCCTCTGAACTCTGGGAGCCACGGTTGTGTGGTCCTGTAGTGCTGGGCGGCGGGTGGGCTGTGAGCTGACCACGGACCCGCCCTCCAGCCTCTGACCCCTGGGAGCCTGGGCTGTGTGGTCCTGCAGTGCTGGGCAGCGGATAGGCTGTGTGGCCCCGCACTGGCTGAGTGCTTCCCATGGGTATGTTTTTCCTCCTGCCCTTTGTGGAGATGGAACATATTCCCTGGCGGAGTTGCCCCTTCTCTGTGGGGCGCCTCTGAGGATGAGTCAGGCAGTGACTCAGGAGCTGCAGAGCTCAGTCCAGAGGCTGATGTGGGAGCCCCAGGGCTGCTTTGCAGACCCAGTGTGGGGTTTTGTTCCTCCTCGCGCAGCAGTCTCTACCCTCTGCCTCGAGGCTGGGGCAGCCCCGGCAGCTCCCAGCTGCCCCCAGGGTTTGGGAAATGGACCCTGACCTTGCAGCAGAGCACAGAGCCGGGAAACCAGGTTTATTTTCTCATGATCATGCGGTGGAAGCAGCCACAGGCGGGATGGGGCAGCGCCAGCCTCACGCAGATGCTGGGAAGTGACTCAGGGAGGAGAAGGCGGGGGTTTCTCTGTGGGTCCCAGCTGAGCCCTCTCTCCTGGCTCTAAGAGGAGGAGGAAATCAGTTCAGTTGGTTTCCCCTTGTCAGAGCTGCTACTGAAAGGTCAACTCTGTTTTCTGCAGGACGATTTTTCTTTTTTCCCATGAAGGTTCACTTGATTCTGTGATCCAGAAATGACTGAGGGGAGGGAGGCTCTGCCAGGGTCTCTGCCGCAGAGGGAGAGGCTACTGTGAGCCTTGATTTCCTCAGGCCGCGTGGCAGGATTTCAGGCGAGTCCGGTTCTCCCAGGCCACACTTCTTCTTGACTTGGAAGGAGGGTTCCGGAGCCCTCCAGCGGCGAGTGGGGGCCGCCTGGGCCAGGCATTCATCCCGCATCTGGCTGCTGCTGACCTCGGCCCGAGACAAAGCCAGCCTGTCTGAGAGGTACCCCGAGGTTAAGCTGCCAATGGCAAGGGGGTGTGCCTGGTGACTGTGGCCCCTTTGAATCCATCAGAAAGAAGAAGAGATTGTTTGGCACAGGCCACCAAGCAGGATGGGGGATGGGGGATGACCTAGCGTTCAGCCAGTTTCATTTTTTTTTGGAACATGCGTTAAACTCTGCTGCCCAGGGAGGAGAAAGTGCAAACCTTCCTGCTGATGAAAGAAGATGGGTGGGCTCCCCCGAGACCCACGGACAGTGGGAGACTGTCCGTGGGCCTGGACTGTGCACCTGGGAGTGTTGGTGCTGCTTGGAGGGAACCGACCCTCTGTCTCCAACTCTGTCCTCGGGCTGAGCATGGAGTCCTCTAGACACCATGGGGGAAAGCGGCCGTCCTTGGGCTGAGCACGGGGTCCCCGTGATAACATGGAGAGAAAGCTGAGCCCGGCGTCCCTGTGATAACATGGGAGAAAGCTGAGCATGGGGTCCCCATGATAACGGGGGAAAAGCTGCCGTCCTCAGTCTGAGCACGGGGTCCCCATGATAACATGGGGGGAAAGCTGCTGCCCTCAGACTAAGCACAGGGTCCCCGCAACACCGTGGGGGGAAAGCGGCCGTCCTCAGACTCCACATGGCCTCCAGTGGTGATGCTGTGGTCACTTCCTGCTGGGCTCTCACCGTGGGTTCTGGGTGGGGTTGGGAGGACATGGGGCGTGGGCCATTCTGTCCACAAGGTGACGTGGCCGAGGTGGATGTGGCTGGCTTCACAGCCTCTGCTCCCGCAGGTCCTGGGATGTGTGTCCATCTGCCGGAGCTCATTTCAGAGTTGGCCAGTCACGTGTCCGTACTCACCCACTGGTGACAGTTAACAAGTGGTGTTTGTTATTAGTTCAGAAAAGCTACCCCTTAAATGTTGTGAAATAATCTGTCTTTTAAGCTGCAACACACATTCAGAAGTTCCCAGCGGGTTAAATCATGAGCATGAGAAGATGGGCATTCTCACAGAAAACAGGCCCACGGCATTTCAGGAGAAAATCAGATTTAAAACTGCTTATAAAAAGATGAACATTCCCCTCACCAATAAATCAGACATTTCAAATTTAAGCAGCTTTTTGATACCATTTTAGCCAACTTTAAACATGTTTATGAGACAGTACGCTGGGGGTGGACGTCGGTCCAGGTTCTGGAGGGCTCCATGGTTTTATGTTCTGAAGGCCTTAGGAGGAGTTGATTCCATGGGGATGGTCCGCCGGCTGTGCAGATCTCCATTCCTGGTGCGTCCACCCGTGCGGCTCCCACCACGCAGCGTGGGGATGGCGAGGGACCCGGGGGGCTGCTGTCCACGCACATGCCTGTCGTCTGACCCTCGCATCTTATCCGCTCTTTGGAAAGTGGCCATGGCCTGGTGTGAAAGGAAAAAGTGGACTGTGTCACAGGGAATATAACCTCACTTTTATTTAAAAAAATGTACCCATATTTCCATTTTGTATCTTCTCTATAACATATATATTTACTATTTTAAATGCATTTGTAGTATAATGAATAGTAAGATGGATATACTTGCATTTATATTATTTGCATTTTAAGTCTATAACATTTATATATTTTATTCCATTTTATACCTTTAGAGAAAAAACTCCAGGAGGATGTTTCTTAGAATGTTAATTCCAGATTTCACTTTCCGAGTTTTTAATTTTGTTTCTTTAAAAATAGCTTTATTGAGGTATAATTCAAACACCATACAATTCACCCATTTTAAAATGTGCAATTCAGTGGTTTTTAGTAGATTTGCAGAGTTGTGCAATCATCACCACAGTCAATTTTAGAACATTTTTATCTTCCTAAATGGGCACCCGTGCCCTGTAATCCTCCTGTTTCCCGCCTGCAGCCTCTGCTGGTGTGGAAGCCGCAGTTCCATGTTCTGTCGCTGGCTGCACCTCTCCTGGGCATGTTGTGTCAGTGGGAGCGCCTGGCCCATGGCATCTGTATGTGGCCTGTCGGTTGGCTCCACGTTGTGGAGCTCATGATCAGGGTGTCCTTTCTCTCCAGGGCTGAGCACTGTTCTGCTTTGCAGAGGCCACGTTTCCCTGCTCCCTCCTCAGCCAAAGCCACCTGCCTTGTTTCCCCATTGTGGTCGTCATGACTGAGGCTGTGAGCATGTGTGTCCCCGTCTTGTGGACGTGTGCTGGGATGTCTCTTGCGTGCGCACCTGGGGGTGGAACAGCTGGGTCCTGTGGCAACTTGGTGTTGAACGTGGAGGAACCACCAGGCTGTTTTCCATGGCGGCTGTGGCCACTCTACCTTCCCACAGGTTGCGTGTTTGGATTCGTGTCTCCATCGGTGTCCAAACCCTTGTTACTGTCTCTTTGATCACAGACTGAGATGGAGTTAGCACGGCAAGCGTGGGTGTCTCTGGTGATGATTGAATCCCAGTGCTGCTGCCGTAGCAGAGCACCAGAACCCTCTGGAGAGAAGGCAGGTGCCTTGCTGTATGACAAGGAGTTCACTTAAGGATCATGTTGAACTCCGTGGCCAGTATAGATTTCAAGCTCCCATTTCATAACCCAACACCATTAAAGAGCCGTTCTCTCAGGTGGGCCTGGGCATCTAGGGTTTTTAGAAACTTTTCCAGGCAACCGTAGTTTGCAGGTCTAAGAAGAAAAACACGCAGACCTAAACAACCAAAGTGCCATGCATCAAGGCAGCATCCCTGGCCTGGGCGGGGGGTGGAGGACGGAGAGCCAAGTTGGACTTTGGCGTGGCTGCTTCTGTGGCAGTCTCTGGATATGTGTGCTACTGGAAAAGTGAAAAAACTCCAAGTACTTTTAAGTGAGTAATTTCTGTGCGAGGTCTTTGGAAGAAGAAGTGTCTGTGTGTGCGCAGTGCCCAGGCTCCATCTGCCCTCTGTGGAGGTGGTAGAGCCTGGCTGGGGTCTCCCTGAGGGCGCAGCCTCCTGCTCTTCACAGGGAGCCTCAGAGCAGATGGGGCCTCTGCCTCCCTTTGAAGCTGCTGGACTTGCGCTGACCACTGACCACGCCATCTCCAACGCTGGCGAGGCACGGCTTTGGGGGAACACTACTCCAGCTGCGTCCCGCCTGCTTCTCGCCTCACTGTAAACACAGCGGAACGGGGCGGGTCCGGTCCTGGTCCTTTGTGTCCAGTTGCCCCGCGGGCCCCTCACCTCCTGCAGGAGCCCGCCCGGCTCCCCTTGGCCCTGCCAGAACTGAATGCCCTGGGTCCCTGTGTGTGGCCTCTTAGGCTGGGCCACGGCGTCGCGCCTGCAGAAAGCCCTACCTGAATGATGTTCCCCGCCTGGTCTGCCGTGCCTGGGCCTGGGCTGCTCCGGCTGCTGACCTGAGGAGACGGGCGAATGATTCCTCCCTGTACGCCCACTGTTCTTTCTGTGCGTCCGTCCATCCATTGCCTCGCCGGGGGCCCTGCACATTCCTGGCTGCTGTAGTGAAATGTCTGCTCTGCACCACATGGCTTCGGCTGCACCTTGATTCCTGACCTCAGCTCCCAGCACCCTCCTGTCTTGTGCTGCCTAGGCCACTGCAGCCTCCTCCTCACTCCTATGTCTTCACCACACACAAGCCCTGCTGCCCTGAGGTCTTTGCTCTGCCTGGACCCCTCCTGCGGGTCTCCGTGACATCCACGCCCTGTTCAAGCACTCACTGAACCACCCCCCGCCCCTGTGCAAGGCCACAGTGCCCCGCTCCTGCCTTGTGGGTGTCTGATGTGCATGGTTCTGTGTACTCTTTGTCTGTCTCCACAGGGCCAGGACTTTGCTTCATTGGCTGCTGTTCCCAGAGTCTAGAGTGGGCATGGGCAGCTGAAACAGTCCTGGGGAGAGAGCGCTATGGTTTCTGGTCCAGCGAGCCATGCCTGGTGGGGGCTGTTTAAAAACATGAAAGGGGCTCCCAGTCGTTTAGTCCTGGCGTGCGGGAGGCCCCGCTATGTGCCTGTCTCATGGCGCAGCGCAGAGGAGGAAGCCTCAGAGCCAGCCCCTCAGGCAGTGGCGTGCCCTGGGGAGACAGCTTTCGGGGCAGAGACGCTGCCCTTCCCTGGCCGAGCACTGTCTCTGCCTGCGGGCCGCACTGTGGAGAGCTGGGTGTCCTGAGGCTGAGAGATGAGGGACTGGCCTCTGGCAAGGCAGCGTTGAAAGTGGACGTCCCCAGAAGACTCCATCTTCAAAGTCATGCTTTCCCGGTGAGGCCCATGTGGGTGCTTGCCCCCCTCCTCCAATAGGCTTCAGTGACATCTGTCACACATTCTTACATTTAGATGTGCCATAGAGTCTTCCTGGTGGAGGCCGACGTCCCCTCAGCCTTGTGGATCTCAGCAGGGCCTGAATCAGGTGGGGAGGAGCAGCTGCACGGGAGCTTGGGACGCTCCACCAGGCGGGACTGCACAGGAGCTGGGGACGCTTTACCCAGCGGGACTGCACGGGTGCCCGGGACACCCCACCAAGTGGGACTGCACAGGAGCCCGGGACACTCCACCAGGCGGGACTGTGCTGTGAAGATGCAGGGAGGTGCAGGTGTTTGGGTTTTTGAGACAGAGTCTCACTCTGTCACCCAGTCTGGAGTGCAATGGTGCGATCACAGCTCACCGCAGCCTGGAACTCCACAGCTCAAGAGATCTTCAGCCTCCGAGGTAGACATGCGCCAGCAAACCCGTCTAATTTTTAAGTTTTCTGTAGAGATGGAGTCTTGCTATGTTGCCCAGGCTGATCTCTAACTCCTGGGCTCCAGTGACCCTCTCGGTATGGACTTCCACAGTGCTGGGATTATAGGTGTGAGCCACTGCATCTGGCCCGGATGCAGGTTTTTAAAAGAGCTTAGGGAAGTTACTAGAAAAGGGCTCTGGCCTTCCCCTCCCACTTCAACGCCTGATTTTGGTTCTCACTGGGATGTATGTTCAGAGCACCCCTTGCCTCAGGAGGAGAGCGGCTCCCCCGCAAGGGGCAGGACCACCTATGTCCACAGCAGCAGGGCCTGGTCCCTGGGGACTGCGGTCAGCATAGTCCATGGTGCCCGTGACCAGTCCCCTGAGCAGCAGGGCCTGAGAGAGGCATGGTCAGGCAGGGAGGACGGGTGTGGGTGCTGGTCTGGGCATCAGTGGCGTTGCCTGAGAGGGAAGGAACGAGATGCGTCCGGGCGAGGGTGGCGTTGGGTCTGGACCCTCAAGCGGACACCGTGTTTTGGTTCGAGGTCTGGCATGGCCCACCAGGATTTTTTGCAAAACAGGAGATGGTCTCTGTGTGTTCCGTCCAGTCTGGAGGCCACAGGTCATGGGCTGTTGAGCACCCGAGGAACTGAATTCTGTGGTGGGAATCCAGGCTCGGGAGAGGTTGTCGGGCAGGTGTGCAGATGATGTGAGCTGTGAGCTTCTCACCCAAGGAATCTGCTGTTCCTGCTGGACATGTGGACGGCGGGATGGCCTGGCCCTGGCCAGTTGTGCTGTCTCCATGGGGCTTGAGGCATCCCTGGGGCCTTTGGGGATATCATTCTGCTGCCCCATTTGCGGGTACAAACCCACAGTTCTAGGAGCTGACCGATGCCCCCAGCCCTCTCTCCTATCCTCACACCACCTGAGTGCACAGGCAGGGACGTCACTGGGCTAGTTCTGACCTCTGTGCTAAAATGAATAAACAAGACAGGAAAGTGAAGAAAACACACCCCTGGGGAAGTGACCCAGGGACTCCCGCCTCCACCGACCTCCAGGACTCCAGCCTCCCAGGGCCTCAGCCAGGTCCTGCTCTCTTCAGCACGTTGGGAACGCCCGCATCTATGCAGCATGTGCTAGGATGGCAGTTCTTCAGCCTCCAGCTGGCAGGCCCAGCCCGCACCCCAGGGAAGCCATTGTGCTGGGTCCCCTCGTGCTGATGCCCTGGCCAGAGGTGCCCCTTCCAGGTCTGGGGTGGGTGGTGGTGGTTTTAGGGGTTTTAGCATGTGTGTTCATTCTCAGAGGTGGTTAATTGCCCCCAAAAGGTTGGGACACGCTTCCATTCTCCTCCTCAAGCCTTCTGGGGGTTTTACATTCTTCCAGGAGTTTCTTTGGGGCTCCCTGGCGATGGCACCATGGCCTTGGACTTCAGGCTGGCTCTGTGCACAGTCATTGTGGAGAGAGGTTTCCTTCCTGTGGGGGCCTCCACTGTCCCTGTAATCGCCTTTCTATTCCTTAAATAAATCATCAGTCTAAAAAGGTGAAGGGACCCTCTATTCCAGCACATAGACTGGCTCCATCTTTCCTTAAAATCCTGCAGAGACTTCCTTAAAATGAGCGCAAAGCCTGTAGTACTGCAGCCTCTCCAGGCCTCACTGCCCTGGGATGCAGCCTCCCTGGCAGCCTCCTGGTCTGAATCTCACTGCACAGGCAGCCCTGCCCCCTGCTCCTCTCCATGTGGACTTCATGTCCAGAGTTCAGTCGCTCCCCTCTTGTGCCCATCTGGCTTGTGGGAATGAAGCTGGGTCACAGCAGTGGCTCAGGGCTCCGTAGATAAGGCCGGCCGGATGTCCTGCCTGGTTTCCTGAAAGACTCAAGGTGACTTGCAGGAAACAAAGTAATAACTTGGTTACTTTAAATTTAAAAAGTTACGTGAAGTGAGAAGAAAAACATTAAAACAGGACATTGGAACCACCAGATAAAACACCACCAGAGATGCAGACCCAAACGCTTACCCATCCTGCACTCAAGCCAGGTCTGGTTCCAGGGATCTCAGCTGCAAATGTGGAAAATGGAAATGTCATTTCTGTTTCCAGACTGGGCACCGGGACAGTCCCGAGAGGTTTCTGGTGGTGCTGACACCATCCATGGAAATTGAGATGCTTAAAATTCATAAAGAAGCCAGAAATCCATTCAATGAAAAGGGGTAAAAATAGCAGAAAGAGAAAGCTACATGAAAACATACGAACTCCATAAAATGTGATTGTGATGTTCCCCTTCTTCAGGAGGGGGGACCCATGGTTCCTGAGAACCACAGCTCCTCTTAGCAGGCGGCAGCCTGACAGAGGGGCCCAGTGCCCTGCCCCTGCCTTCTGTGCTTCAGGAGCAAGGCTTCTAAAGCCGTTGCTGGAGAAATTCTGGGCGGAAGCTGGAAGAGCAGCATCTTGCTCTCCAGGGGTAGCTCGGCAGGGCTTGGGCAGTGGGGCCGAGCGTGGCGTCCCTGGGGGCTGCCAGCTCGGGGGTGTTCAGTTGCTCTCCCAAAGGCTCTGCTCAAGTGGCTTCTCTTACTGCGACTCTGCTTGGCAGTGGGGGGCTCAGTGGGGAACCCGGGGCAGAGGCTGCTGGCTGGGCACCTGGGAGGGTCCCATGAGGTTTCTGGTAGTGCTGATCGCTTTGGCCTCAGTGGCTCTAAAGTTGTTCTGGAATGTAGAGAAGAGGCTGTTTCGTCATCGTAAAAACCCAAATGTTTTGTGGATTACTATCGTTAACGCATGTCCCGTGAAGTAGCTCGTCACCTGAGGCCTTGTGAATACTAAAATGTGCGTCTGCTGTCTCTGGGCTTCGAGGTTGATGGCGGTTTTTCCTGCTGGTGGGGATGCTGTCTGCAGAGCACCAGGCTACTCCGCGGAGGCCACCGGGCGCTGCCTGGGGAGTGTGCGCCCGCCCAAGATCCTGCAGCTGTGACTTTACACAGGGTGGAGGCGGGGACACAAGCTCTGCTCCTTGTTACAAAAGCAGTGCCCTGTGCGGGGCGCATCCTTCGTGCCTTTGTCTATGTGTGCACCCAAGTGTCCTGGGGCACACACATGCACACACGAACATGCATGCATGCTTGTGGGCATACGTGCACACGTGCACACACCCACAAACACATGCCTGTGAGCACACACCCATGGGCACATACGTGCACACAGGAACACGTGCACGTGCCTGTGGGCACACACCCACAGGCACACACATGAACACACCCACAGGCACACATGCCTGTGGGCACACACCTGCAGACACAGACTTGCACACAGCCACAAACACGTCTGGGGACACACACACCCATGGGTACGCACATACACCCACACACGTGCCTGGGGACATTCACACACATGCACACACACATGCTGGGGGGCACACACACACCCATGGGCACACATGCACACAGCCACAGACATGTCTGGGATCAGACACACAAACACACATGCCTGTGGGCACACACCCATGGGCACACACATGCACACACCCCCACAGACGTGCCTAGGGGCACACACACCTACAAGTACACACATGTACACAGCCACAAACACATGTCTGGGGGCACACACACGAACACACATGCCTGTGGGCACACACACCCAGGGGCACACACATGCACATACCCACACACACGTTCCTGGGGATACACAAACCCATGAGCACACGCACACATGAACACATGCCTGTGGGCACACACCCACGGGCACACACGCACACCACACGTGCCTGGGGGCACACCCCCGGGGGCACACCCACCCATAGGCACACACGTGCACCCATCCACAAACACATGCCTGTGGGCACACACGTTGGCACACATGCACACAAAACACGCCTGTGGGCTCACACACCCGTGGGCTCACACACCCACGGGCACACACGTGCACACACCCATGCACACAGTACACACACATGGGCGCAGGCACACAGTCCCATTTTCTGACCCTCTGGAGTTCCCCCCAAATTTTCAGAGGGTTTTTCTGATGATTCCGTGTTGATGTTCCCAGGGTTCTCAAGGTTCTCAGTGACAGAACAATTAGGAGTGGTGAGAGGGTGTGTCCCACGAGAGGAACAGGTTGCGGAGCCGGGCTTAGCATAGAGCGTTTCTCCCTGGGGGTCCCTGACGTCAGATCTCGGCAGTGCCTAACGCAGACCCCACGGACGTAGGAAAATCAGAGGATGGCTCCCCTGCATCAGTGGCCAGCACGAGAATGTGTGTAAAGGAAGCGTGGCTTTCCACTGGGTCTCCATTAACCAGGGTACTGTCACGGTGGAAGTCGGTGGAAGTCTGTGGCATTCTGCTTTCGTGGAAAGATCAAGTGGTGTTTCTTTTGTGTTTAAATGGATACTTCTGTTTCCAGAATGCTCAAAGCAATGTAGGCATTTTAGGCATCCCTTGGAAGTTTGTGTTTTCATGACAAAAAATGGTTTTCTAAGTAAACTTTACCCAGTCTCTGACCCAGTTATAAAAATTATGAAATCAGTGAAATCCAAATGACATGCCTGTCATCGAGGCTGCTACAGAGGGAGGGGTGGGGCCTGGACTCCGGGACTTGCAGGCCCCTCCTTCCAGCTGACACCTGTGCTCTGTCTCCTGCTTTAATTTGAATTTCCTCGAGGGCTAGTGACGTGGAGCATTTTTATTACATTGTTGACCTTCTGTCTTCTTTGGTGATGTGTGCGTTCAAATCTTTTGCCCATTTTTAAACTGAATTATTTGTTGTCATTTATTGAGTCATAAGAGTTCTTTGCATATTCTGGATACAAGTCTTTTATCAGATAACGGACTTGCTAATATTTTTTTCTAGTTTGCTTTTCACTTTTAATTTTTTTAATTTTTAAAAATTTTAATTATTTCTTGAGACTGAGTTTCGCTCTTGTCACCCAGGCTGGAGTGCAGTGGTGCAATCTCGGCTCATTGCAACCTCCACCTCCCAGGTTCAAGTGATTCTCCTGCCTCAGCCTCCTGAGTAGCTGGGATTACAGGCACGCACCACCATGCCTGGCTAATTTTTTTGTCGTTTGTAGAGACAGGGTCTTGCCATGTTGGCCAGGCTGGCTTTGAACTCCTGACCTTAGGTGATCTGCCCGTCTCAGCCTCCCAGAGTTCTGGGATTACAGGCTTGAGCCACAGCACTGGTCCTTTTGACTTTTTAAATAATGTTTTTAATGCAAAAAAGTTTTGAATGTTTTTAAATTTTGATGAAGTCTGGTTTTCCATTTATTTTTCTTTTGGCACTTGCGCTTTCGGTGACAGATCTAAGGCATCTTTACCTGACTCTAGGGCGGAGGTTCATCCTGTTTTCTTCTCAGAGGCTGGTAGCTGCAGCCCTTAACACATGGGCATGGGGTCTGAGCTTATTCCTGCACATGGTTGGGGTGGGGCCTGCGCCTTTGGTGGCTGTGTGGACGCCCACCTGGCCCAGCACCATTTACCTTCCTTTGCTTTCTGTCAGAATGGTTTTCTTAAATAATCTACAACTTTCCTATTTTGGACCTTAGCATAAATGTGTGTGAAAGTGGGCTTGTGTTAGGTTCGGAGTTGGGGGTAGCCATGCATGCGCTATGGTAATTGCCCACAGGTCTGGTGTGATGAGGAGCCCAGCCCCATCTGTACCAGCCCATGACAACGGAGGTTTGTCGAATGGCAAAGCCCACTGGCCTCTGCCTCTTAATTGGGGTTGCAGTTTAAGTTTCCATCTGTGGGGTGGCTGCATCTCCGGGTGACTCATGCATGGGCAGCTGGAGCCGTGCGCTCTCTAAGCGTGGTCAGCAGTGGGGCCCTACCCCTGCCCAGGAGCGAGGACGGCAGTGCAGTCAGGACTTTGTACTGGATCTCTGGAGAAAGGAAGCAGTGTAAGGCACTGGAGTGCGGTGTTCTACATTTAGTGCATAAAGTGAGCCACCAGCTGCTCCACAACAGGTATCTTCAAAACATCACAATGGCCCTGAGGGGCGGCCTGGACTTGAGCACGTACCAAGGACATCGTTCTGGTCATGGCCATGGTCTCTGTGGAGGTCTCTGAGTTTCCTGCACTGCCAGGCAGCCCAGTTACAGAAGTTCGTCTGTGCAGCATGGAGGCTCAAGGTGGAGGCCAGGGAGCAGCCATGAGGCCCTTCACCCCACAGGGAGCTGCAGGTTCATGTCTCATGCGTGCCACACAGTGCAAGGCATTGTCATGGCGTGTTTAAAACTTTAAAACTAAGAGCACACGTGCCACAAGTGTGCCCCTGAGGGTGAGGCGCAAGCGTGGCCTGTGTTCTAACTGGCACTTTTCTCTGTCTCTCTAGCCCCTTTTATGGAGAAGATTTTTACTGTGAAATTCCTCGGAGCTTTCGTCACTTGTCCTTCTACATTTTCGATAGAGATGTTTTCCGGAGGGATTCCATCATAGGTAGGTAATGAATGGGCGTTTACTTCCCTTTTCCAGCCCTGTTCTGTGCCAGGGAGTATTAGCATTTCAGTCCAGAGCCTGCCTGGATGGTGCTGAAAGGTTGCTGCAGCTCTCAGGGTCATGGCAGCCCTGGGGTCCCGGCAACCCTGGGGTCCTGGCAGCCCTCAGGGTCACGGCAGCCCTGGGGTCCTGTCAGCCCTGGGGTCACATCAGCCCTGGGTGTCCCTCCTGATCTGCTCTCGGGATCTGGCTGGGTGCTGTGGTCTCTGCTAGAGCATCACAACAGGCTCAGGTCAGTAAGCATGGGACGTGCCAGGCGAGGCTTCTGTGGCCCCTAAAGACGAGGGCACAGCATCCCTGATGCTCCCCAGAAGACTTCCCAGGGATTTTCCCCAGGGCATCTGTAAGGGGACCTTTACATGGACGTGCGGCCCCCCATCCTCACCACATCCCGCTGTCCCTGTTCCAACTTTAGTCCCCATGGTGTGATCACAGGAAGGGCGAGTGAGGGCATGTGGCCTGTTTCCCTGGTTTTCAGGGTAATACCGTTACCTCCAGGAGATGGTGTGTTTGGAGCAGGGGTGGGGCTGCTCTTGGGGCAAGCTCATGGGGAGCTCCTGCCTGGAGTCACAGGGAGGTGGCATCCTGTAAGTTGTGGGGCCTCTTGGCAGAGTGGACTTCGGGTCACTCGGGGAGTCCCTCATTCCTAAATGCAGCCGGAGGACCTGCCAGGAGCAAAGCTCATGCAGCAGGTATGGGAGGCTGGGGCATCAGGCTAATTCCCGCTGTGATCCTGGGAGAGCCTGGAAGGGGAGGAGGGTTCCTGCTCACACCCAGGACGGGTGGCCTGGGAACCAGTGCGCACTGGCTGCCATGGCCTGAACCCAGACCCCAGGTGGTGTAGGCTCCTTGTCTCCATGGCTGCCAGAATGCTGAGTGGGACAGAGCAGGAGGAGGAGTCCCCCAGGAGACCCCAGCTCAGCCCTAGGCAGCCTGAGGGACCGGGGGTGCAGGAGGCCAGTGAGGTGACGAGGATGCTGTGCAGTGCCAGGGGCCACCCATCTGATGCTCGCTGCTCTACTGGCTCCTCATGCCGTGTTATGGCCGCTCTGCCCCACACTGGCTGCCCCTTTTCTCAGTGCTCGTCTGTGTCTATCGGCTGTGGGCTTTCTTCATCGTCTGTGGCGTCCTGTGGATCAGGATCTGTGATCTGGTCATTGCCAGTGCTCGGCACACGGAAGCGTGAGAGGCACAGCCAAAGTTTCCTCCAAGGGGAGCCTGCGTGTCCTAAAACCCACCCTGTCCCCACTGGGTGGCCGGCAGCTGGTGTGTGCCAGTGAGACGTCGTGAGAGACGGCGTGAGTGATACTGCCTAGCAGGTACCGAGCCAACGCTGGTCTGCACTCTGCTGTGTCCCGGGCTCAACCACAGTCCCTCAACAGAGGCAAGGAGAGAAACGCCAGCCTGACTGGTCTTGCCCAGTGCCTGGTGTTGAGACAGCTTGGCTGGGTGGTGGCTGTGGACCCGGAGGCCCTTGGGGCTGGGCAGGCCCTCATGTGGCATCATTAAGGCCCGTGGAGTGCTATGCCCCTCACCGTTGCAGGGATCGGGACCTGGACGTTTTTGGCACGGTTATTCACTGTGCCCAGATGATTATTCTTAGAAGCCACTGTGCTTTTCATAGAAGTCTCCAGAGTTTGTTTAGAAGATACATGGAACGGGCCACATGGATCTCAGATAATTCACATTCCGCTTCATTTTGAGCAGGAACAGCATGCTGGGTGCTTCTGCTGCGGACACCCTGGCCCTGAAATGCAATTGCAGGAGGTGTTTGCGCTCCTGAGTACAGAGAGCACCTGGCCCCGTTCCAGGTCTTGCTGAGCTGGGCCTCGTGCAGCCTCATTGGTGAGATGGTCTTGAGGGTCCAGCAGACCCCCACACTCCGCTGCTCAGCGTCTGTCTGGGAGGCCCTTAGGCATTTGAGCTCTGTGGGCGCTGGGGAAGGGCTCCTTCTTCATCTCCCTCTGCCCGGGGCGTTGGCTCCAGGGTTGGTGGCTGGCAGCTGTCCCTCCTGCCTTCGAGTGCAGCTGCTCTGCACCCCCCTCCTCAGGCACCTTCCCCTCCATCCGCACATCCTTCCATGCCCATCTCAGGACTCATTGCAGGAGATGGCCTCAGACCCTGTGGCGTGGCTGGGCTGCCCTCCGTGGCCTCAGACCCCATAGCGTGGCTGGGCTGCCCTCCGTGGCCTACCTCCCCTTCCCTGCTCGCTGGTCGTGGTTCTTTTGCCTGTTGTACTGTGTCCAGTGGACAGGGCGTCCTGGAGCCCGTGGTCCTGCAGAGCAGGCCTGCGTCTCACTCCTGAGATCTCAGCACTTGCCAGGTATTCCCAGAAGAAAGGGAGGTGTGGAACCCAGACCCTTCAGCAGATACTAATGGTGTATCTGACGGGGCTCAGCCTGTGCTGGGTGCCACATGTGCATCGAGGTGAAACGAGGTGTGAATGTGCCGTGTCAGCCCTCATCGCCGGCTCTGTTTATACACGAGAATCAACAGGGACTTGATTCATTCTCCAGGGCGTATGAGAATGAGACTTTTTTTGAGTGGCAACCCTAAGGAAAAAGAAATTTAAGCTTTTTTTCACGTTTTAATAAGAGAAACTGATCATATAACCAAATAAGATGTTTATTAATCATTCTGTTGGTGTTTGCTGGTGGTTCTTGGAGGCTTTCCGATGATGGCGCCTACACGTAGATGTTTTCATGGCTTTTACAGCCATGAAAATGGGAGGCTGTCTGGCTCTACGATAATGATTTATCGTTATGACTGGTAATTACATTATTACCAGGAATGAAGCACCAGGCTCTGGGGAATGAGTTTCTGGGTGAAAGTGCACAGTTGCCACTGGCTTCCTGGCTGCATGGTTCTGCTGGTTCTCTTGTTCACAGCAGCTGCCCATGCCCTGAGGAAACCCCACCTGCTAGCGAGTTTTCCTCGGGGCAGCCATGGCTGTGCTCAGGTGCAGGAGTGAGGGGAGCACTGACAGGTGCCAGAAGGAAGTGGGGGCGCATTCCTGTGGGGTTGGGGTGTGGGTTGGGGTTGGGATCACGTCTTCAGCCTGGAGGGAAGGGTGGGTAGTGACTGAAACCAAGAAAGCCAGCTGAAGCTGTATTGGGATCAGCGCCCCGGCGAGTGAGACTTGGGGGAACAAAGCCCTGACCTCAGCCCTCCCCAGCCAACACCGGCTGCAGTCAGGTCTCCACCACGGTGGGTCAGAAACCTCCCAGGGTGCAGCAGGAGTGGAAGAAAGAAGTGTCCAGTGTAGGCAGGCGTCGGGCGGCAGGACCATTGGCCTCCTCTGTCCCTGGGTCCCATGGCCCACAGAGTGCTGCTGCCAGAGGGAGCTGTCAGTGAAGCTGGGCTCCATCTGCAGCGCCGTGGCCTGGAGGACACGCGGGGCACAGGCGCCTTCAGGTTTCCAGGTGCAGGGAGGTGGCCTCTGCCTGGACATCTGCAGCGCCGTGGCCTGGAGGACACGTGGGGCACAGGCGCCTTCAGGTTTCCAGGTGCAGGGAGGTGGCCTCTGCCTGGACTCTGCTGCAGGCGCTCCTGCACAGTTTCTTCCCGTTGGCCGGAGCTGCACCCACGGAGTGGGGACCAGAAACTCTGGCTCCCGGCAGCTCAGGTGCGTGAAACGGGGAAGCAAGCCAGGGCTGGCTCGGTCCTGTCAGTGAGGAGCGCCGGGGTCTCCTACCCCCATCCTGGTGCCTCCCTCCTCTTCCCACTAGGCCTCCACCTTCCTCTGGGCCCCAGCTCTGGTAACACCACATCCTCCTCCGTTTGCCCCTCCAGCCCCTAGAGACTCTGAGGATTCCCAGTGGTGTGGGGGTGCAGTGAGACCTCCATTCGTTGTGTATAAATCAGGTGGTCTACAGTTGACATGTGGTAAATTCACCTGTTTAGGTGTAGCCTCAGCAGTGTACACAGCTGTGTAGACAGCGCCACAGCTAAGGTGCGTTCCCACAGCCCAGAATGCTCCTTTGGGCCCCTTGGGGGTGGATTTCTACCCTGACCCACAGCGCCTGGCAGCCATGGCTCTGGAGCCTGTTCGCACAGTTTTGCCTTTTCCAGGAAGCCACATGAGTCAATCCTTGGAGGGGCCAGGCTCTGCCACTGCGCTGGTCCCACGCCGTGCAGCTGTGAGCCAGGTCACCCCTCGCTCTGCCTGTGGGTTTCCATCATACAGATGCACCTCAGTGGCCTCATCACTGACTGGATGGTGTCTGATCCTCAGCAATTATGAACAAAGCCGCCATAAACATTCTCAGATAGGTCTTTGTGTGGACACCTGTTTCTGCTTCTTACTCTGGGATAAATACCTGGGAGTGGGGTTGCCGGGCCCACTGTACGGTGTGTTTACTCTGACTGGAAACTACCCAACTGTGTCCCCTGGTGGCCGCCTCACTCCGCCCACTCTGCATTCTCAGCACAAGGTGTTTCGCATCCTGCCCAGCCCTTAGGTTTGCGAGTTTTTATTCTCCGGTTAATGTTTCCACTCCCATAGGTGTGCACTGTCTCACTGTGGTTTTATTGCATGTCTGTGAAGAGTGACGTTGAATACCTTTTCATGGACTAATTGACTGCTTCTATCCCTTCTTTGGTAAATTCAAATCTTTTGTCCTTTTAATTGGGTTGTCTTCTTGTTACTGAGTTTGTAAATTCTCTATGTATTCTTGATACAAGTCTATCACAAGTGTGTTTTTCAAATATTTTCTTCCAGTCTGTGGCTTGTATTTCGTTTTCTTACCATTCTTTGAAGAGCAGAAGTTTTTAATTTTGATGGTCCAGTTTATCATACTTTTTCTTATATGATTTGTACCTGTGTGTCATATCTAAGAAAGTCTTGCCTGTCCCATGGTTGTGGCAGTTTTCTCCTGGAAAGCATGTGCTTTTAGCTTTTACATTTAGTTCCATAATCTATTTCAAGCTAATTTTCGCTTATGGCACAAAAAAAGGATTGGGGTTCAGTTTTTTCCATGTAGACGTCTATTCATTTCAGCACCCTTGGTTGAAAGACGACCCTTCCTCTGTTGATGACTTTGGCACATTTACAACTTAGTTGGCTGCATTGTGTGTGCTGTTTCTGGCTTCAGTATTCTGTTCTGTGTGAGGTAGGAGGCAGGGCTCTGACACCGGACCAAATTGAGGACTAGTTAAGACAGGGATGGGTGGAAGCAGCTTTCCATCAGACATGCCCACTAGTGTGCTATGTCAGCTTACCATTGCCATGGCAATGCCTGGAGGTTACCACCCCTTCCCGTAGGAACAACCCAGTGACTCAGAAGTTACCACCGTTTCTCCAGAAATTTCTTCATAATCTGTCCCTTAATTGACATATAGTTAGAAGTGGGCATAGATATGACTGCAGGAGACTGCCTGGAGCTGTCACTCTCAACTCACCAACTGTGGGGAGCTCTGCTCTATAGGAGTGGTTTCTGAGCTATCACACTGCCACCTCCATAAAACCGTTTTCTTCCACCACCAGCTCATTCTTGAATTCTCTCCTGGTGAAGCTACAGACGCTTTGAGTCTAAGCCCCAGTTTGGAGCTCGCCTGCCCTGCGTCATAGTGACCCACCTGTCCTTGTGTCAATACCACGTAATCTTGATCACTGTAGCTTCATAGCAGGTCTTACGTTGTAGTGTGAGATCATCAAATTTCTTTTTATTTAAACTTGTTTTGCTATTCTAGATCCTTTGAATTGCCATATGCATTTTTTATTGCATTTTAGGTTTTGGGGTACATGTGAAGAACATGCAAGATTGTTGCATAGGTACACACATGGCAATGTGACTTGCTGCCTTCCTCCCCATCACCTATATCTGGCATTTCTCCCCATGCTATCTCTCCCCAACTCCCCACCCCCCGCTGTTGCTCCCCTATTCCCCTCCCCCGACAGACCCCAGTGTGTGATGCTCCCCTCCCTGTGTCCATGTGTTCTCATTGTTCAACACCCGCCTATGAGTGAGAACATGCGGTGTTTGATTTTGTGTTCTTGTGTCAGTTTGCTGAGAATGATGGTGTCCAGGTTCATCCATGTCCCTTCAAAGGACACAAACTCATCGATTTTTATGGCTGCATAGTATTCCATGGTGTATATGTGCCACATTTTCCCTGTCCAGTCTATCATCAATGGGCATTTGGGTTGGTTCCAGGTCTTTGCTATTGTAAACAGTGCTGCAGTGAACATTTGTGTGCATGTGTCCTCATAGTAGAACGATTTATACTCCTTTGGATATATACCCAGTAATGGGATCGCTGAGTCAAATGGAATTTCTATTTCTAGGTCTTTGAGGAATCACCACACTGTCTTCCACAATGGTTAAACTAATTTACACTCCCACCAACAGTGTAAAAGTGTTCCTATTTCTCCATATCCTCTCCAGCATCTGTTGTCTCCAGATTTTTTAATGATCGCCATTCTAACTGGCGTAAGATGGTATCTCAATGTAGTTTTGATTTGCATTTCTCTACTGACCAGTGATGATGAGGAGTTTTTCATATGTTTGTTGGCCTCATGTATGTCTTCTTTTGTAAAATGTCTGTTCATATCCTTCGCCCACTTTTGAATGGGCTTGTTTTTTTCTTGTAAATCTGTTTTAGTTCTTTGCAGATTCTGGATATAAGTCCTTTGTCAGATGGGTAGATTGCAAAAGTTTTTTCCCATTCTGTTGGTTGCCGATTCATTCTAATGACTGTTTCTTTTGCTGTGCAGAAGCTGTGGAGTTTGATTAGGTCCCATTTGTCTATTTTGGCTTTTGTTGCCAATGCTTTTGGTGTTTTGGTCATGAAGTCCCTGCCTATGCCTATGTCCTGAATGGTTTTACCTAGATTTTCTTCTAGGGTTTTTATGGTGTTAGGTCTTAAACTGTTTAAGTCTTTAATCCATCTGGAGTTAATTTTAGTGTAAGGTGTCAGGAAGGGGTCTAGTTTCTGCTTTCTGCACATGGGTAGCCAGTTTTCCCAACACCATTTATTAAACAGGGAATCCTTTCCCCATTGCTTGTTTTTGTCATGTTTGTCAAAGATCAGGTGGTTGTAGATGTGTGGTGTTGCCTCCGAGGCCTCTGTTCTGTTCCATTGGTCTATATCTCTGTTTTGGTACCAGTACCATGCTTTTTTGATTACTGTAGCCTTGTAGTATAGTTTGAAGTCCGGTAGTGTGATGCCTCCAGCTTTGTTCTTTTTGCTTAGAATTGACTTGGCTATGCAGGCTCTATTTT